>PVIY010053175.1:0-14824 GCA_004026745.1 Myrmecophaga tridactyla | reverse complement strand
TGTGTCTTGTGTCTTTTCTCATTTACCTTGGTTAGTATTGCTAAAATTTATTAACTTTATTTATTTTTTCAAAAAATCAATATTTGATTTATTGATTCCCTCCAATGTTTTACTATTTTCAATTCCACTTATCACCACTGAAATGTTTACTATATTCTACTGTCTCCTAATATTGTGTTTAATTTTCCTTTCTTTTACTAGTTCCTAACTGTGTGAAGTTGGGTTCTTGATTTAAGATTTTCCTTCTTTGTTTAGTATAGGCATGTGCAGTTATAAATTTCTCTCTGTACACTGCCTTAATTCCATGTTTTATTCATCTTTGTTTAATTTCAATTTCCTTTGTGCTTTTTATTTAACTCATTAGCCAGTCTAAATAGTGTTTTTGAATTTCTGAATAGTTGTAAAGTTGAGTTTTCCTTCTGTTTTTGATTTCTAGCTTCATTCCATTGCTGTTGGATAAGATACTTGAATGATTTAAGTTTTTTTTATATATTGGAACTTGTGCTACAGCCTAACATATGATGTAATCTGGAAAATGATCAATGTTCACTTGAGGAGAACATGTATTGGGCTGTTGATGTGTAGGTATTCTATATCTATACATTCCTTTTAGACTTAGCTTATTTTTTTTTGTAAGACCACCTCATTAGTCGAATGATATATTGAAGTTTCCAAATATCACTCAGGCATTGTCTTAGCTTGTGCATTTCTCATCATATACATAACTTTCTAAATTCTCTGCAATATGTGTAATACCTAAATGAAAATTTTCCCCAAAGAAATTCTCCATAGTATATGATCATACACCAAGATGATCTATTGTATGTCTCAACCATAATATTAAACTCCAGGATACTGCAGTTTGATTGCTCTCATACATTGTTTTGATAGTCAAGCTTGTCCCTTGTTAGCCCATATTGAGTTCTGGGAAAGGGGAATACAAAGAAATGCATCTAAAGTCAGTACTTCAGTTAGCCATTAGATGGGCTGAAGTAAACATACATGCTTCCTGATTTACAAATAAGGTGTGCTGTTATCGCTCCAAAATCAGGATCCTGCATTGGAAGTGCAATTTTTCTTGATTCAGTATTCTCTTGGTTAGTGTAAATCTTATTCTATTTTCCATAGTTCTGAAAAATTCAATTCTGACTATTTCAGCTTGTTTTCAAAGTTTATGTGGAAAAATAGAATTTTGCAGCTCCCTACTCCATTACCTTACACTTATCAGCTTCAAAATTGTTGGCTTTTTTATGAAAATCTATTAATTATTAATAAGTCCTGCAGGCTCAATTCAAAGAAGAACCTCTATCACCTACCCCATGTCCTGGTTAATGGCCATTTCTACCCAAGTGAACTTTCTCATGCAAAGGAATGACACTTATTTCAACAAGGTCTACAGAACCCACTGAGTGCCAACCTGGAGCAAGTCTATTTATGCACATCTCCAAACTCTAGCTGTCTCATTTTGTACCTCAGAGCTCATACTCTGTGGAGGCTGCAATTCTTACAAGTGACCAATAAGGTTTCAATGTAAATTCATAGATATCTGCTTCATCAGAGAAAAATAACCTACTTCTCAGCATTTTTAATTGAGTCCCTTATGATATCACAGTCTCCCTTTCTTTGGTTCAGGCCTGAAAACAACTCTAGTTAGAGCATATCCATAGACAGTGCCCAGAACCCAGGAGCTGCAGTGGCTGGCCTGATGGCTTGATAAACTAGAAAACAATGAGGGATTGTTATTGAAATGTCTCCCCAGCAAAGTCTCTTATTTTGGGGAGGGCCAACAATGGTGTCATCATATATGGTATCTGGAGGGTTAAATTTCATAGACACTGACCATCAGAATAGACAATGAGAAACAGTTTGAAGCAGTGTCCTGGGGTCTCCCACCTATGGTCATTCACATTTTAGTGTCTGGATCATGAAGAAGTCTAGATGCTGATGGTGTTGCAAGATGAGTGAATTTAAGGAGACTTAAAAATGTTTTACAATCTATTACAGGCATTTAAACATATTTTAACAACTATTTTAATTCCCTTAGAATATATCAACTGAAAGTAAACTTTACCACCAAAGAATCCCAAATGCTCAATGCAGTAGATCTAGGTGGAGATGAAAGACTAAAAGTTTACTTGGAGATGGAAGATTGAAAGTGCTATAGAAGAAACATGGGTGTAGCAAACACATGAAAGGATATTGGAGAATTTCATGTAAAAGTAGTAGTAACAGATCATTTTATTGACAAGAGGCCATTAAAATAGGTTGTATACAAAGAACAAAAACAATTTAACTATATTTTATTCTATATTGAAGCTTACTTTCAAAACCCTTTTAATGAAGGCTTACTTATGCTATTCTTTTGTCAGTTTTGATTCTCTATTGTCTCTAGTGGTGGCATAGCTCAGGAAATAAGAGACTATTGTCTAATGAAAAATAATTCTTTTTAATGGTATTTTGGAATACTATTTATAATTGGAATTTGATTTCCTTCAATTCCATAGATTTCCTTAGAAAGCAAGGACAATTATTACAGATGGGAGGGAAAGATTTGAAATTAACATTTATGCACTTATTACAAGCGTTCAAATGGTTGAATAAAATTTAAAGCTGAAAGATAAACTTATTGAATCTCATCTTGTTAAATAATTTAGGCAGCTCTTCAAATCTTGTACCTATTATCAGATGCTAGTGTTTTTTGTTCATATTTTTCTTAGAGCTGGCCTATTCTTCAGTTGCAATGATATTGCTGAGATAATTTTAGCGGAGCTTATACAGTGAGGCCTATTTCACCTAAAAATATTCCACTGTTCTGATATAAAATACCTCTTTATTGAGTGTGCCTTATGAAGACTGAAAACTAGAGAATGAAGACTCTGAAGCAGTCCAGCCTGACTGTTTCCATAGTTCAGTTATCCTTTGGCTCTATGTGTTCCAATGGACACTTAATTTGAAGCAATTGAACTCATATTTTGATTTTCTAAATATATTTAAATGAATCACTAGCATATGTTTTCTCCTTATGGGAGAAGCTATTTTATTCTAATATGACAATATTCCAGTTCCAGACTTGTAGGCAACTTGTAGTGAGAGCATAGAGTAATCTCTGCCCTCTACCATTTGGTGTACTTAAAATGCTAAACAGGATGGGTTCATGACAGTAAGGGATAACAAAAAAGGGTTTAATGGTTGAAATAATGAAGTAAGGTTTGTAATCAAGCAAATCCCTTGCTGGTAAAGTATTTGAAGCATAATCCTGGGACTCATTACCTTACTAGACAACTAATAAACACCATTGAGGTAGTTCTTGAATATGAGTCTCCTGAGTATCAACCTAAATGATTCACCATGGAGTTATTACCATCCAGAGACCAGACATGCAATGAAAGAAGAGATCCTTTAGGAAACTGAGAGATCAAGAATCAGTGCAGTGCTGAGATTGAGAAATAAGTTTCCAAAGAACTTTAAGAGTAATGTTCTAAGAAAGAAGTAAAACAGGGCCAGGTGATTTGAAATAATTGTAAGGCTAGATAGAGAACATGGTTCATTGCTTGAACAAGCAGATCATCTAATATTGAATTAGAAAATTACTTTTACCTAAGGTCTGTCAGTTATGTAAAGAACATATTAATCTAACAGAGAATTTAATTTGTCAGAGAATGAATTTGATTATGAAGACTTCCCTTGGAAAATTAAGAGTTCCCTACAGAACTCTTCCAATGAAATTTATTTCTTTATATTGTTCACTAATTGACTTTGATTTTTTTTTGCACTTGATGCATCATACCCAATAATTTTCTCCTGAGTATTCTATTCTTGTCATTCTGCCCATTCCATACTGCCAAATTTTCAGATAGAAGAAATGTTTGATCTGCATTTAATTTTATTAAATATTTTAAAAGTCAAAATTTTCATATCCCCATCAGCTAACAAATAAAAAGCAAATAAAAAAAGAAAATTTTAATGTGCCAGTACATCTTCTTTATTGCTAATTTTTAAATGCACTTTTTATTGAGATATATTATATATTTATATATCATATGGTCATCCAAATTTACAATCATTGATTCACAGTATCATATGTAGCTGTGTGTTCATCACAAATTCTCAAAATTTTCATTACTCAAAAAAGTAAGAATAAATATAAAAATAAGAATAAAAAGAATACCCAAACATCCCATACCTCATATCCACCCTATTTTTAATTATTTTTCTCTTTTTCCCCTAGTCATCTATCTATATGCAGGACAAAAGAATTGTCAAACATAATATTTTCACAATCACATGCTCATATCTTAAAAGCTCTATACTTATTCAGTCATATTCAAGAGTCAAGGCTATTGGATTACATTTCAACAGCTTCAGGTATTTCCTTCTAGCTACACCAATACATCAAAAACTGAGAAGTGATACCTAACTATTGCAGAAAAATAACCTTCAGAATGACCTCTTGACACTATTTTAAATTAGCATTTGGATTCTGAATATTAGACCTTGTAATGATGTCTCAAAACAATGGATAAATCCATATTCAAGTAAAGGTAAGCATATGTGAAAGCTGAACAAAGAAAAAAAGTTGGACATAGGTTTTCTATGCAATAGAAAAGTGTAAAGAAAAGGAATGTAATGAAGTGGACCCTGAGGTAGTGGAGGAGTAAGTAAGGCAAAAAAGTTTAAGGACTAGAAATGACCTTCTGGGGAAAACATATATTCATTTTTAAAAACTACATGATAGACAATAAGCAGGAAGGACTTTTTGGAAAGTATTAATGCTCTGGAATTCTTTAAAATACTTAGGAATTTATGAGTTTATATAAATAAATATACCCAAAATGAGGAACTAAATTTATTTCACATCGTGAAATTTAGTTTAAATTTCCTTAAATTGGGGGCATAAAATCTATGCTTTATATATGTAATTTTAACATGATAGGTAACATAAACATTGCCACAGAACAACAAATTCATGACTCATAATCAATTCTGTCTGATTCTAAATCAGTTTTTCATCCATGAATTTGTGCTAATTTTAACTAATTAATTAATACACGGATCCTGAATCAATATGTACAGAAATAAATGCACATAGTTGAACTTTATTTCTGAATGATTGTCCTCAAAGAATATTTAATACCTCTGTTTATCAGAATATAGACCAATGTTCCTAACACAAGGGTGATGAGAGTATAAAAAAACCATCACTACTATCTTTGCTCCTTTGAGAACTTGGCATTTGTTTGAGCACATATGCAAACCACAGTCCTAAAATGCAAACTAACCACCATCAGTTGGTATGAAAAGGCATATCCCTCACTAAAGCCTATCCTCAGAATGGCTGTGACAGTGTTCAGAGAAGACAAACAAGGTTGTGAATATGATTACAATAATAATGGAATTAAATGCACCAAAAAGCTCCATGAGATTGTGAGCTTGAGCAAGACAAGAATAACAGGGATGGAAATAACGCAAGAAGTTAGTTATTTCAGATTTATCACAAAACAATAGGTTAAATGTAATGTAAATGTATATTACAACACTTACCACACCAAAAGCAAAGACCACAGATATTGTCAAACATGATTGTCAATAAGAAATGGGGTTTTCAGATTGGAAATAAATGTCATATGCTGTGGCAGCCAAAGGAATGTTCCTACTTAATAAGGAGGATGTGGAGAAATAACTGAGAGGAACAGCTAATTAAAAGTACCACTTGACATGTTGCTTAAAAATTATTCAGCATATTAGAGGCTATAATGGAAAAATAGAAAACATCTAGAGAAGACAAGACTTGAAGCAAAAAAATATGCGATTGTGCAAAAGGAAGTCCTGCAAACAGCAAATCATTCAGAATCAGAACAACCATAAAGAGAATCCCATGTATTTCTAGGTTCTTTCCAAATCATCTTAATATGAACTCATTTGCCATAGTCATTTGCCATGAGATTTGCCATAGTACTTTTCAGCATCTATCATTGACCTGATATTTTTTAGAATAATAACCACTATGAAGTAGAATGGGTCTGAGCCTATCAGTAATGCTATCTAAGATCCTGTAAACCGTACAAATAAGTAAAATAGTTGAAATTATCCTGAAAAAAGAAAATTGCAATAATGAATTAATAATATTCATATTTATTCAAATTTCTACTCCATGTAGTTGCCACACCATCACTTAATGTGCTTATATTCTTGCAATTATTGGTGACTGCCAATTTTTTTGGCCAGGTCCTCTATCTTAGGCTTGCCAATATGAAACATTTCTACAAAGAAGAAGTTAAACTTACATATAAGCGTGCCTATTAAATCTCCAGAGAACCTCTTTTTTTTTGCTCAGATGTGGCCTCTCTCTCTAATACAACTCAGCATGTGAACTCACTGCCCTTCTGCCTACATGGGACATGACACCCAGGGTTTAAATGTTCCTGGCCACATGGGATGTGACTCCCAGTGATGAGCCAGACCCTGACATTTGGGGATTGAGAAAGGCTTCTTAACCAAAAGGGATAAGAGAGAAATGAAGTTTCAGTGAATGAGAGATTTCAAACAGAATTAAAAAAATTATCCTGAAGGTTATTCTTATGCATTGTGTTGGTTTGAAATTATGTATTTACCCTAGAAAAGCCATGTTTTAATCCTAATCCCATTTTGTAAAGGCAGCCATTTCTTCTAATCCCTATTCAGTATTGCATGTTTGAAACTGTAATTAGATCATCTCCCTGGAGAAGTGATTTAATCAAGAGTGGTTGTTAAGCTGGATTAGGTAGAGGTGTGTCTCCACTCATTTGGGTAGGCCTTGATTAGTTTCTGAAGTCCCATAAAAGAGGAAACATTTTGGAGAATGAGAGATTTGGTTAGAGCAGAGAATGCTGCAGCACCACGAAACAGAGTCCACCAGCTAGCAACCTTTGGAGATGAAGAAGGAAAATGCCTCCCAGGGAACTTCATGAAGCAGGAAGCCAGGAGAGAAAGCTAGCAGATGATGCCATGCTTGCCATGTGCCTTTCCAGCCAAGAGAGGAACCCTGACTGTGTTTGCCATGTGCCTTCTCACATGAGAGAGAGAGACCCTGAACTACATCGGCCTTCTCGAACCAAGGTATCATTCCTTGGATGTCTTTGATGGGACATTTCTGTAGATTTGCTTTAATGGGGACATTTTCTCAGCCTTAGAACTGTAAACTAGTGACTTATTAAATTCCCCTTTTTACAAGTCATTCCATTTCTGGTACTTTTGTATTCTGGCAGTTAGCAAACTAGAACAGGTTTTGGTACCAGAGATTGGGGTGCTGCTGCTGCAGTTTGCAAATACCAAACATGTTGGAATCACTTTTTAAATGGATAAGGGGAATAATTTTGGAGAAATTGTGAGGTCCTTGAAAGAGAAGGCCTAGAATGCTTTGAAGAGACTGTTGGTAGAAATGTAGATTCTAAAGGCACTTTTCATAAGTCCTTAGAAAGAAATGAGGCACATGTTATTGCAAAATAGAAGGAAGGTGATCATTCTTTAAAAATAGCAGATAATCTGGCCAAATTGACTAGTGACTTTGGCGGGAAGGCATATTTTAAAAGCCATGAGCTTGGATATTTAGCAGAAGAAATTTCCAGATTAAATATGGAAAGCACAGCCTGGTTTCTCCTCAAAGTTTATAGTGAAATGCATCAGGAAAGAGATAAGCTGAGAACTGAGCTCTTGAGTACAAAGAAATGAGAAATTGATGTCCTGGACAATTCTGGGCCTCCAGAAAAGGAGACCCCAGAGATTTGTGCCATGAAGATTTAGCCAAATGTGGAAACAGTCAGCCATTTCAGAGAAAGCCAGGATTGGAGATGGAGTTATACAGGAAGGATTTGTGGAAACTCCTTATGTCTGATAGGCATGATCCAAGGCTACTGCATAGAAAGCCAATGACAGTGCTGTGGGACCTGTATAAACAGAGCTGCTGCTAGTCTGGACTGGGGGTTTCAGAGAAGGGACACATTGGAGGAAAAATAACTTTGGAGGCAAAACCATGGAGGCTGGGGTTTGAAGTCAAGAAGCTTTGGGCCAGGAGAGTGGACCCACCCAAGACAATGGAGAGGGTGAGTTTGCCCCAAAGACAGAGGATGGGCCTTCCACCTCATTGCAGTGGAAGAGTCATGCTGCCTCAGGCTTTGGAGAGGGTGAAGTACATTCATTGGGGTTTGGGGAGATCCTGGCTGCCACCACATGGAAGGGTTGAGTGCATGCTCTGGAGAAGGCAGAGAACCCAGTCAGGACCTTAATGCTTGGAGAGGGTGGAGCTGAGAAAAAGATGGTTTCTTCAATGTCTACCAAGGTTGTGCTTGAAGAGAGGCAGGTCTCTGCAAAGGCTCTTGGAAAGTGTGGAACTGCTGCTTTCAGAAGCTCTGAAGATAAGTGATTCTTGGACTTTGAAATTTAATGGACTTTGCCCTGTAGATTTTTGAAACTGGGGTCCAGTGACACCTGTGTTCCTTCCTCCTAATGGAAATGGGTATAAATATCCCATGTCTGTTCCTCCTTTGTATGTTGGCAACAGATGACTTATTATGAATTTTCAAAGGTTCTAAGCCAGAGAATAATTTTGCCTCAGAACAGTCCATGCTTGCAAATAACTTTGAGATTTTGCACTGATTTTAACCTTGTATTGTATTTGTAATGCTACTGAAATGGTTTAAGTTTCTCTGATATTGTTATGGAATGAATATATTTTGTATATGGGGAAAACATATCTTTTTAGGTCCAGAAGGTGGAATGTGCTGATTTGAAATGATATATGTACCCTAGAAAAGCCATGTTTTAATCCTAATCCCATTTTATAAAGGCAGCCATTTCTTCTAATCCCTGTTCAGCATTGTATGCTTGAAACTGTAATTAGATCATCTCCCTGGAAATGTGATTTAATCAAGAGTGGTTGTTAAACTGGATCAGGGAGAAGTGTGTCTCCACCCATTTGGGTGGGTCTTGATTCATTTGTAAAGTCCTATAAAAGAGGAAACATTTTGGAGAATGAGAGCTTTGGATAGAGCAGAGAATGCTATAACACCATGAAGCAGAGTCCACCAGCTAACAACCTTTGGAGATGAAGAAGGAAAGTGCCTCCCAGGGAACTTCATGAAGCAGGAAGCCAGGAGAAAAAAGCTAGCAGAAGATGCCATGTTTGCCATGTGCCTTTCCAGCCAAGAGAGGAACCCCGACTGAGTTTGCCATGTACCTTCTCACTTGAGAGAGAGAGACCCTGAACTTCATCGGCCTTCTCGAATCAAGGTATCATTCCCTGGATGCCTTTGATGGGACATTTCTGTAGATTTGCTTTCATTGGAACATTTCCTCAGCCTTAGAACTGTAAAGTAACAACTTATTAAATTCCCCTTTTTGAAAGCCATTCCATTTCTGGTATATTGTATTCTGGAACCTAGCAAACTAGAACATGCATTATAAAGGTATCCCTTTCTAGTTTATGGTGCATTTTAGTGGCCAGAGCAAAGTATCTGAAACTGCAGACCTGTGTTCCAGTAGCCTTGTTTCTTGAATAGAAAACCCAAGTCCACATTTTTTTAGTTTTGCTTTTCCATAAATCTACCTTTACTAGAAAATGAACAGAAGAAATTCTTCCATCAAACAGAAATTCAAACAATATCAGTTGTCACCATTATTCATGTCATAGACCGATGTCTTTTCCCACCAGGGAGTTCCATCTTTAGTCTATGATTTTATTTCAGTCTAAATGTGCATAGCAAGAAGCAGATCATTGCCAAGAAGAAACCATCCCTTGCTCATTCTGACTTCCATGGATTCATGGTCTTCTCCATATGTTCTCTCAATCTGATAAAAACAAAAAGCAATTACATATAACCACTTCCACTGAGAGTGCTTAGCAAAAAACTGCAAGAAATAAAAACCAAAATATTCAGTATCTAGGTTTGGGTTCTATATATTTAGGTCTTGTAATGATGTCTCATAAACAATAGATAAATCATTAACTTGCAAGTGTTTGATTTAAGTTCTCTTCAAAGTATTATCTTTTTGTGTCAAGGGAATTTCTTTTCAAAAAAAGATTTTTTCATACAGACCAAGGAAAAATTGCTGATGAATTTTAAGCAGTGGTTTTCCACTCTTATAGAAAGGCAGGGCATGGATATATAGAAGCACAGGTTTGCAATCAAGTATAATATGCCCACCAGAGTAGTTGGTGCGCAAGACATTGTTGATTGATTCCATTTATTATTATCCTATTAACACATAATTTCCTATTCACTCATTGGGAGAAAAATATCGATGATAAATGTTAGCATATTTAAAACTTTATCAAATGCTCTAAAAGAAATTAAGAAATGTTTACATCCAAGGAAGAATATAAGAATCAATTCAAGCTTTTATCAGAACATTGAGTCTAAGTTCTCTGACTTTTCTGAAATAAGTCTACAATGAGAAATATCTTCATATTCATTATTGCCATGTCTAATACAATATTAAATAATTGCATGGTATTTTCCATATTAGGAGTTTCTAAATAATTTGTACTAATTTTTTTAGAAATTGGATATTTAATCTGAGAAACAATTCAAGCTTGTCATTATAATCTGGAAATATATATGTTGGAGAAAATTCACAAGTCATTAATATATATTTAGTGACAATTTTTCTTTATATTTAATTATATATCCATGTTTATGTTTAATTATGAAATTAATTTTCATTTTTAATGGCAATGATTCAAACCTTTATTCATTAAACATTCATGGATGACACAATTTTTGATAAATCTTGATCCATACCATTACCACACATGTGCATAAAATTTAAAATTCCTGGGATGGTACCTAAATGTTTTGATGTAATTCACATTAATATAAGTAAATCATACTGAACATGTAGACTTGATGTGACCATTTCCTGAGGCCTTTCTCAATTTATAAATTAGTACTAAATTTTAAATAAAGTCTTTTATTTAATTTTAGAAACTGAATTATGACACTCATTAGAATCAAAACTGTATATTGCATGAAAACGGTAAAAATTCATGGCCTATTTCAACTACTTTTTAAGTCATCTAATTTCTTCAGAGAGAAAGACACTCAGCATTATTACCTAGGTCAATCCCTTCAGGAATTATATTAAGTAGATACCAACGCCACACACTGGCAGTCGAGAATTACTTACCCTCTGAAGCTTTGCATTCTTTACCAGGGAAACATGCACAATGAAGTCTGTAGTAACTAAAAAAGATAATATATTAAAATTTATCAATACAATTGTCACAAAAGGACCAGGGTGAACTCTACACCACCTGTGGTTGTTATAACAGACCAGTGATGATTTGGACCTTAGGAAGTAAATGAGATTGAAGAAAAAGTAAGCAAAATCCATACACCTATTTTTCTTAGGAGATGTCCATATTTAAATCCTTTATAGCATACTTTTCTTAACCAATTGGATTCATGATATCTCATTATTTAGAACTCATAAACATACTTCTGTTTTACTTCACTTAAATTAAGTAAACTTAATTCTACTCCTTAACTATTTCCAAAGTTGCTCCCATTCACTTCAATATTGTGACCCTATAATTTTTTAATCTAATTAACAAGATTGTTCTCTCTCATATCCATCTACTTAAGTAGTACTGAAATGGAAATATGTTACTGCAACTCTGCTAATTAAAATATTTGAGAGGACTTTGTCTTAATGAGTGAAGTCTAACTTCATGATATTATATTATAAATATTTGGTGTCTGGCTCTTACTGACATCTCAGAGATGAGTTCATTCATTTTGTCAAGAAATATTTGTTGAATGTAAGTAATGCCTTAATCACATTTCTACACCATGAAGATTAAACAAGAATGGAATCTACTTTAAATACTGTCAATTTTATTAGAAAGACAAATATATAAACACATAATGTTAAAACCATGTGGAAATTTAAACATTTGCATTTTCATTTAACACTTCATATCCTCAAATAAATTCACTTACAGGTTCTAGGAAGTTCAGAGATGTTAAGATGTTCATAGGTGTTTGTTGCCAAATGAGGTTTTTAGTGTGATTATTCCTGAATATCAACCTCCTAAATACTTTTCATCACACTTCCTTGCTATGTCATTCTACATAATACTTACTGCCATCTGATACAGTGTATATTTTCTTTTGAACCAACATGGGTACATAGACCATATAAGAACATGGATCTCTGTCCATTTATTTACTGCTTCATTCCCTGTTTTTATATACTTAAATGAATGGGTGAGTGAAGGTCATAGATACTGGTTACATGAACTTAGTTATCTTGGGTACAAAATCATAGAACATTCTGGTCTTGGAAAACAATGTCAGTATATGCCAAGCCTTTTAATTTCCTTCAGTAATAATGAATAAACACAAATTTGAAAAAAATACATTACTTACACTCACTGAGCTTCAATGAGACCCATTGATGACAGTTTCAAGATAAATATGATGTAGTTATCATATATAGCATAACATCTCTCTTTGTTTAAGAGAAGCATTTTTAGTATTACAGCCTGGAAATTTCTGACAATGTTCTATAGGAATAATCATTTCTGACATGATTGTGTTTCAAGTATTATGTTGTATCCAATTAGGGATGCATAGATTAAGGGAAGCTTCATGTTTTGAAACATCACTCACCACTATGTGTCATAGATAGATTAGGAAAATTTTCAACCCTGAAGGGACATTGCATTGGATAATAAAATATGAGTTTACTGAGATGAAAATATGTGCTGTTTGTGTGATTATATTTATGGAAGACCCATATTTCAGGGTGCACAAAGATCTATTTGTGCTGAAAGTGTCATGGAATTACCAGTAATGGAATTACCAAGGAATTTTTTTCCAAGGCCTGGTACATAATGTAGAATATCACAAGATAAATAGATTTAATACCCTACTAAGTCAGAAATAATATGTTTGAAAATGTCACTTACCACTCATAGGTTACTTTTGTGGCATTGAACACAGTTTTGATGTTAATTTATATCTGTACCACTATCATATATATAGAGAGAGACATCTTCTCACCTGAGTCAGTTATAAAATCATGAGAATGGGGTTAAATGGGAAGGCTGGAGGTCTGACCACCTTAGACTTAGAGTAACATCTGTAGATTAGAGATGTGATTACATCTCTCTAACACATGGCTTCTTTTCTCAAGGTAGATCAGATCTGGTGTGAAAATTACTTTAAATAGTGGACTGTGGCAAGTGTATCCCAGAGACACAGACTTGGGAATCAGTTCAAAACTTTATATTGAAATTGTGATTGAAGCCATAATCAAGAAATTACCTGAATTGAAACAAGATAAATAAGCTCAGATATTTGAGCAACTTAAGTATAAAACATCATGTAAAAATTATAAGCATTCTTTTTTGTGTGCTAAAAAAAGTAACATTAGTTCCTGAGAGGCATAATTTCATTGATTTAGCAAGAATTCAGGCTCTAAGAATCCTGTATGAGCAGAATATTTTATAATGTTTCAAATGTTTATTTATCTTTTGTTACAATTAATGAAACATTAATCTTTCCAAAACAATTTGTATTATAATAGTTTCAAAATATCCAAAGCCACATACTTTCATCTTGTAATTCCATATCCATGTTAATATAGCCATCACTTCTTTTAGGGGTTTCCAGGAAAACTTCCTTATCTTTACACTAGCTTGATTGTGATACAACATGATAGAAGCAGAGCTAGAGTTATAGTTGTCTGGCAAGCTATGACTAGAACACTAAAAATGTCAGAGAAAGCATTTTCCTGTCAACAAACTGATTTTGGGCCTCTAGCTTCCAAAGTTGCGAGGCAATGACTACCCACTGTATGAATCAATGTGTCTTTGGTGTTCATTAAAACATCCAAGGAAAACCAAGACAGGATACAGTACAATCAATGAATAATTTATTCATTTAAGTGCTTTAAGCAAATACATAACTCCATAAGTCTTATATTAAATGTTCTGAGATAAAGATTACAATAAGATATTTTCTCAGGGACCTCTAGTACAGTAAAATATTGTTAGAAATTTTAGAGAAAATTGTATTTGAGCTATAATAATGTTCAATTATTCTTTATTATTATGTGTCCTCTTTTCCCCAATCATTCCAATGATATGTCAAATTTATTAACTTTTCTCAAATATATGTTTTGCTCTATTAATCCTATCCAGTATATTTTTGTTTCTATTTCATTAATTCATCATCATTAGTATTTTCTTCTACAGATATTATTTATACTATTCTACAGTTCATTTAATAAACTTAAAATTTAGGTATTAATTAATTAATGCTTCCTAATATAATTCTTCCCTAAAACATAAGTGAATATAAACTTCCCTAATAGTTCCTTTAAATTTTCATGTTTTGTTATGCAATGTTTATATTTTCATTTAGGTGTGATTATTAACTTGCCAGCTTAGGATTTGAAAACATCAAATGCGGTATGTTTTTTATTATTTTTAATTTCAAAATGGGTTATTTTTGCTGACGATAGTAATGACAGTAGAGTTATTTAAAATGTCTTAAGATTTGCTTTGTTGAGTAGGATAAAGTACAAGTTATCTTGAAAATATATTTCCCTGTGTTCTTGGGAGGAATTTATATCATCAAATCAGGATGAACTCCACAGGAGAGGCTCACCAGCCAAAGCAGGAATGGGGCCTCTCTCCTCTGAGTTCTCCTTAAAAGGCTTCCCATGATTAGATTTAGCATCACTAATTGCAGAAGACACTCCCTTTTGGCTGATTACAAATGGATTCAGCTGTGGATGCAGCTGATGTGCTCATGACCTAATCCTGTGAAATGTCCTCATT
>PVIY010053174.1:0-14830 GCA_004026745.1 Myrmecophaga tridactyla | reverse complement strand
CTTTCTTCTTTTTTGATATAGGCATTTAGGGCAATAAACTTCCCTCTTAGCACTGCCTTTGCTGCATTCCATAAGTTTTTATATGTTGTGTTTTCATTTTCATTTGCCTGAAGATATTTACTGATTTCACTTGTAATTTCTTCTTTGACCTACTGGTTGTTTAAGAGTGTGTTGTTTAGCCTCCACATATTTGTGAATTTTCTGGCACTCTGCCTATTATTGACTTCCAATTTCATTCCTTTATGATCTGAGAAAGTGTTTTGTATGATTTCAATCTTTTTAAATTTATTGAGACTTGCTTTGTGACCCAGCATATGGTCTATCCTTGAGAATGATACATGAGCACTTGAGAAAAAGGTGTATCCTGCTGTTGTGGGGTGTAATGTTCTATAAATGTCTGTTAAGTCTAGCTCATTTATTGTATTATTCAAATTCTCTGTTTCTCTATTTATCCTCTGTCTAGATGTTCTGTCCATTGATGAAAGTGTGGAATTGAAGTCTCCAACTATTATGGTAAATGTATCTATTTCTCTTTTCAGGGTTTTCAGTGTCTGTCTCATGCATTTTGGCATGGTGCATAAATATTTATGAATTTTATGTCTTCTTGTTGAATTGTTCCTTTTGCTAATACATAGTGTCCTTCTTTGTCTCTTTTAACTGTTTTACATTTGAAGTCTAATTTGTTGGATATTAGTACAGCTAATCCTGCTCCTTTGTGATTGTTATTTGCATGAAATATCTTTTCCCAACCTTTCAGTTTCAACCTATGTTTATCCTTGGGTCTAAGATGTGTTTCCTGTAGACAGCATATAGATGGGTCCTGTTTTTTAATCCATTCTGCCAGTCTATGTCTTTTGCTTGGGGAGCTTAATCCATTAACCTTTAGTGTTATTACTGTAAGGGAAGTATTTTCTTCCACCATTTTTCTTTTGGATTTTACATGTCATATCTAATTTTTCTTCCTTTTGTATTTACTGATAGACTTCCTTTCTACACGCTTCTCCACACCTCTGTCTCCCGTTTTTTCCTATCTGTCCCTAGTGCTCCCTTTAATATTTCTTGCAGAATCAATCTATTAGCCACAAATTCTCTCAGTGATTTTTTGTCTGAAAATGTTTTAATTTCTCCCTCATTTTTGAATGACAATTTTGCTGGGTATAAACTTCTTGGTTGGTAGTTTTTCTCTTTTAATAATTTAAATATATCATCCCACTGTCTTCTCGCCTCCATGGTTTCTGCTGAGAAATCTACACATAGTCTTATTGGCCTTCCCTTGTATTGGTGGATTGCTTTTCTCTTGCTGCTTTTAAGATTCTGTCTTTCTCTTTAACCTCTGACATTCTGATTAGTAAGTGTCTTGGAGTACGTCTATTTGGATCTATTCTCTTTGGGGTATGCTGCACTTCTTGGATCTGTAATTTTAAGTCTTTCATAAGAGTTGGGAACTTTTCAGTGATAATTTCCTCTGTTAGTTTTTCTTCTCCTTTTTCCTTCTCTTCTCCCTCTGCGACACCCACAACACGCATATTCATGTGGTTCATATTGTCATTCAATTCCCTGAGTCCCTGCTCATATTTTTCCATTTTTCCCTATATTTTCTTTTGCTTGTCGGATTTCTGATGTTCCATTATCCAGTTCACTAATCCTATGTTCTGCCTCTTGAAATCTAACATTGTAGGTTTCCATTGTTTTTTTCATCTCTTCTACTGTACCTTTCATTTCCATAAGTTCTGTGATTTGTTTTCTCAGACCTTCAATTTCTTCTTTTTGTTCATTCTTTGCCTTCTTTATATCCTCCCTCAATTCATTGATTTGATTTTTGATGAGGTTTTCCGTATCTGTTCATACATTCTGAATTAATTGTTTCAACTCCCATATCTCATTTAAATTGTTGGTTTGCTCCTTTGACTGGTCCATATCTTCAATTTTCCTAGTGTGATCTGTTATTTTTTGCTGGTGTCTAGGCATTTAATTACCTTAATTAGTTTATTCTGGAGATTTTTTTCACTTTTTTTACCTAGGGTTTTCTTGCTTTATGAATTGGTTGTCTGTCTGTTCTTTGACATTCAGTTCAGCTTTTTCTGGACCACTAGCTTAGGTTTTGTTTAACAGAGGAGAATTCTTCAGTTCTTGTTTTCTTGTTTCTTGCCCTGTCTTTATGGTGCATTTCTCCCTCCACCATTAGAAGGGTCTACTTAGACCCTGGCCGAGTTCTCCCAAACCAAACTTGCCTCCTCTCAGGAGGAAAGAGTCACCAGCGTCACTTTTCCCTGAGGGTAAGACCCACCATATTGAAAGACTTTCCTTTGAAGTCTCTGGGCTCTGATTTTGTTATCCTGCCCTGTATGTGGCACTTGTCTGCCTGCAGGTCCCAGCAGCATAAGACGATTCAGTACCTTTAACTTTGGCAGACTCTCCCTGCTGGTGGCACAGTGGAGACAGAAGAGAGGTTATAGGTTGGCTTTAATGGCTTCAAATTACCAAGGCTTGGGGTCTGAATTCCTTGAGGGAGGGATTCCACCTGAGTTGGGCCTTATCCCTCCCCTAGGGAAGGCACAAGCTCCAGACAAGTTCTCAAACAAGCTTGTTTCTGCCTATGCCTGGGGCAGTTGCAGCCTGATAAGTCCTGCCATTTCATCCAAAGGCAGTCAAGCCTTTACAGAAACAGCCACAAAAACCTTTGTCTTTTTTTTCCCCTTTTTTCCATCAGTCCTGCCCCCTTGGTACTGGTCCAAAAATCAGCGACCTCCGCTTTGACCAGGTTCACCTGAGCTTGGGGCCCATTTTTAGTAGTCAGAATTTGTGAATTAATTCCACACTTGAAGCTTAGTTGCACTCAGCCCCTGTTGCTGGTTAAGTCCCTTTCCTTTCCCCTCTTGGAAGCAGCCTGCAGTGTAGGGGCACCAGCCACCACGGTTTGGGGAACTCACGGTTCGGGGTGGGGGGGCTCACAGCCAGTCCAGCTAGTCCAGACTGGGGTACACTGTGTGTCCAGTCACTGATGTGGCCCCAGGAGTTGTTCTGTACTGTGTCTGGTTATTTAGTAGCTGTTCTGGAGGACAAACTAAATCCCACACCTTGCTAAGCTGCCATCTTGGCCATCCCCATGTCTTTTTTATATCCTTAATCTCTTTTGAAGTATCTTCCCTCAACTAGTTGATTTGATTTTTGACTTGAATTAGCATACTTGATTGGAAATCTTTAATTCGTTTTTTAAACTACTATATATCCTTTTAATTGTTAGTTTCTTCCTTTAACTGGGCTTTATCTTCATTTCTCCTAGTATGACTTGTATTTTTTTACTGGTGTCTAGGCATCTGATTTCCTTGTTTATTTTATCTGGAAGTGTTTTTCATTCTTTTACCTGGTGTTTTTTGTTGGTTGGCTTTGATCTCTATCTGTTTGTTATGGTCAGGTTCATGTGTCAACTTTGCCAGATGGTGGTACCCGTTTGTCTGGTTGGGCAAGTGCTGGCCTGTCTATTAGTATGAGGACATTTCATAGAATTAAATCATCATCACTTCAGCTGCATCCTCAGCTGATTGTATTTGTAATCAGCCAAGGGGAGTGTCTTCTGCAATGAGTGATGCTTAATCTAATCACTGGGAGGCTTTTAAGGAGGATTCAGAAGAGACAGTCTCTCTTCCTGCTTTGGCCAGCAAGCTTCTCCTCAAGTTCGTCCAGACCCTTCATCAGAGTTGTCAGCTTCACAGCCTGCCCTTTGGATTTTGGTCTCTCCGTTCTTCAAAAGTTATGTGAGACACGTGTATAAATTTCATATCTACAGATATTTCATGCTGACTTTGTTTCTCTGGAGAACCTTAGCTAATACACTGTTATTTGGCCTTTAGTTCACCCTATTCTAGACTTCCAGCATAGCTTCTGTTTAACCAGTCAGTTTTTCAGCTCTTGTTTTTCTGGTTCTTGCCCTGCCTATATGGAACCTTATTTTTTTGAGGAGGAGGAGGATCTCCCCAGATATGATTGACCCTAGTAAGATTTTCCATGACAAAGCAGGGCCTGGTGTCAGGAGGAGGGTGTAATCAGTATCAAATTTCCCTGATGTTCTAGTTAGTAAGCTACTAGAAAGCAATATCAGAAACAGAATGGCTTTTAAAAAGGGGAGTTTATTAAACTGCATCTTTATTAAGGCTGTGAAAATGTCCAAATGAAGGCATCAAGGGAAAGATACTTAACTGCAAAGAAAGGGCCAATGAAGTTCAGGGTTTTTTTCTTAGCTGGGTGGGCACATCTGCTAACTTTCTCTCCCTATGTCATAAGGCTTCCCCAGGAGCATTTTCCTGCTGCTCCAAAGGTCTCTGGGTGCATGGGCTCTGCTGTTTCTGCTAGCTCTAAAGCTTTTTCTAAATGGTTCCCTCTTAAAGGGCTACAGTAAGCAACACCATCTTGAATGGGTGGAGATACATCTCCATAGAAACCATTTAATCAAAAGTTACCACTCACAATTGGATGGGTCACATCTCCCTGGAAACAATCAAAAGGTCCCTCTCAGCAATACTGACTGAGGATTAAAGGACATGGCTTTTCTGGGGTACATAATAACTTCAAACTGGCACAGGTTGTGTGGCTTTTCTGCAGAGCCTCTAGACATGTGGTTTTCCTATTCTGCTCAACAGGTGCACCTGTCAGCCCACAGCTACCCCCTGGCTTAAAGTGGTGTGGAGCCTTTAATTTTCAGCCTGTTAGGGGCATGGTTGAGAAAGATGCTGAGTAGAAGGCAAACTTAAGATGTCTGATTCCCAGACTGTGGGTTCTGAATTCTCTGAAGGAGGGCTGCCACTTGATCTGAGTCCCGCCCCCTTTTTCTCAGGCCAGAGCTGACAACTGAAAATGCCTGAGGCTCTCTCTAATGAGCTACTTAGAGTAGTTTAAAGAAAAAGAAGAAGAAAAGTAAAGAGGAAAAAAAATCCCTTTTCTGAGTCAGTCCCCTGCCTTCAAGGTTTGCTAGTTGTTCTAGTTTGCTAGCTGCCAGAATGCAACACACCAGAGATGGATTAGCTTTTAACAAAAGGGGATTTATTCTGTTCAGAGGAAAGGCGGCTAACTTTCAACTGAAGTTCTTTCTTACGTGGGAAGGCACAGGATGATCTCCGCTGGCCTTCTCTCCAGGCCTCTGGGTTCCAACAACTTTCCCCGGGGTGATTTCTTTTTGCATCTCCAAAGGTCTGGGCTGAGCTGCAAGTGCTGAGATGAGATATGCTGAGCTGCTTGGGCTGTGCTACATTGCTCTCTCATTTAAGAAGTAGCCAATTAAGTCAAACATCATTCACTGAAGCAGGCACACCTCCTAGCCGACTGCAGATGTAATCAGCAACAGATGAGGTTCATGTACCATTGGCTC
This sequence comes from Myrmecophaga tridactyla, assembly GCA_004026745.1. Lineage (NCBI taxonomy): Eukaryota > Metazoa > Chordata > Mammalia > Pilosa > Myrmecophagidae > Myrmecophaga > Myrmecophaga tridactyla. The sequence continues at coordinate 9,468 of PVIY010053174.1, read as the reverse complement.
ATTTCCACAGCAACAGAACCAGATGCCTTCACCTGGCCAAGTTGAGAACTGAATCTACCACACCAGTCAATGTCCTTTGCGAGTATTCTGAGCTTGGCCAACTCCAAAGCCACCATTTCTTTTAGTTCCTTTTTTTTTTTTTTCCATTAGCCACATCACCTCTGTACCGGGAGAGACCTCAGGACTACTTTTCTGCTTTCTTTGGGTTTATCTGTGCACAGAGCTTGTATTCAGTAGTCCAGATTTGTTAACTAAAACTACAGTTCAAGCTTGGTTGAGCTAACTTCCTTTGTTCCTAATAGAAAGGGCTACTTTTTCCCATGTGAAACTGTCTCCAAGAGCCTGTTGTTCCAGTAGGGGAGGGTTACTTGCCTCTGGAGTTTGGGAGCTTTACTTACAGTTCTGTGTTGTGATGTCGGCCCTTCCACCCATTCTAGACTGTTGTATGATGTGTGTCTGGTTGTGGATGTCCCCCAAACAGTTGTTCCAAACAGTTCCCTTCTATTTACTGGCTGCTCTAAGGGACTAACTTAGTTGTATACCTCCCTATACCACAATATTAGCCTGCCTCAAAACATTCTTTTAAAGTCATGTTTATTGAGGTATAAATTACCTAATGGTAAATTCACACTTTTTAGTGTACTGTTCTACAAGTTAGGACAAATCCATATACTTGGATAACCACCACTGTAGCCAAGATATAGAACAGTTCCATCACTTCAAAATATTCCATTATTATTTTTCTTGTTGCTATAACAAATTACCAGAAACTCAGTGGCTTACGACAACACAAATTTAGAATTCTGTACTACAGAAGTTAAACATGAGTCAAATAGGGCTGAAATCAAGGTACTGACAGGGCTAGTTACTTCTGCTGGCTTCAGAGGAGGATTCTTTCCTGCATATTTCCTGGAATTCCTTGGCTCCTGGCTGCCTCACTCCAATCCCTGCTTTGTTGTCACATCAAAACCTTCTCTGCTACTGAGCCTGTTGATTATACTTAGGGCTTACCCAGATTATCCAGGATAATCTCCCAATCTCAAAACCTTTAATTCAGTTATATCTGCAAAGTTCTTTTTGCTATATATGGTAATATTCACACGTTCAGAAGATTACAATATGGATATCTCTGGTGAGCCATTTTCCAACCTAAAACAGTAGTCAAGCCCTTCCTCAGCTGGCCACAAGCAAATACTGATTAGCTAGTTTTCTCTTTATAGGATTACCATTTCCAAAATGCATATAAATTGAATCATTACCATATGCAGCATTTTAAATCTGGTTTCTTTCACTAAGTATAATGTATTTGAGGTTATCCATATCACTGTATTGCTCAGAACTAATCCCTTGCAAGGATGAACCACATTTTGTTTATCCAGTTACTAGTTGAAGGGATATCTGCACTATTTCCAGTTTTTGATAAGTACAAATAAAGTTGTTACAAACATTCATATACAATTTTTTTGTATGTGAATATAACATTTTCATTTCTCTTTGGTAAATACTTAGGATTGCTGGGTTGTTAGGTTAGTGAATGTTTAACCTTCTAAGAAATTGCCAAGCTTTTTTACAAAGTGACTGTTTACTCTACATGTTTTCTGAAACAAATAATTACGTACTACATAAACAAATAAAAAGTGTTAGCAAAGAGAAGGATTTAGTAAAGAAAAAAATGGAGGGAATAGTTTTTGGTTAGACAACACTGTTTATCATATTGGTATTATGGAATCACCATAGACAAAGACAAAGAGATAAAAATATTAAAGCATATTTAAGAGACATGACATAGTTCTAAAGGCTCTGATGTATATCTAATAGAAATTCTAGACAAATGTAGGGAATGGTAAAGAAGCAGTACTGAATTGATAATAGCTGAGAATTTTTGAGAACTGAGGAAATACATAAATCCACTGATGGTTAATGCAGTCTTAATATCAAGAAGAATAAATAAAAGCATACCCACAACATTACGATGAAAATGGGGATACCAAAAATCAAAGGAAAATCTTAAAAGATACCAGAAAGAATAAGATTAGCTAAAAGAATGAAAATAAAGACTGACAGCAGACATTTCATCAACAAAAACAGAAGCCAGAACATAATAAAGTAATAGAAATCCATAATACCTTATCTAAAGTATTGGAACCAGAAGTATGTCAGAATTCAGATTTATGCATGGCGGGGTGGGGCTGGGGTCTTAGAAAGTTAATGTGCTACATATGCTATATTTTACATGGCATCTCCAACAACAGATTTAGTCAGCTCCCCAGAAGAAGGCATAAAAAGCAGGGTGAAATACATGTCCCACTGATAAACATTAGAAATATGGATTCTCGCAAGAATTACTCCAAAGATATGATTCTTGAATAAAGAGTGTTTAAGTCCAGGGTACAGGGGGAAAACTGCTATTGCATGCTATGAGCTATGTTCAAAAGGAAACCATCAGTACTACCACAGCAACAGCAGAAGTAAATAATTGTGGGAGGGATAAGAGTTAAGAGAAGGTTTAGATTTCTATTTGGTGAGGGTGTGTTTATTGATTTTCTTTCTCTTGGGAACAATGAAATTATCTAAAATTGAGAATGCTGATGGACTGTGGACTTTGCCCTCTACATGATGCCTGATTGAAGGATGCACTGACGGAGAAGTAGAGTGGTGAATGATGGTGTATACTTATGAACGACGGTTGTGCTGCTACAAAAAGGAACAAAGTTGTGAGGCACGCAACGATGTGAATGAACATGCGGGACATTTGGTGAGACAAAATAAGCCAGAAACAAAAGAACAAGAATGGTATGGTCACCTTTAGAAAATCCTTATAAGAAAACAGGAGCCTAGATTGTAAGCTTTTAGAGGAGACATTTTAAGTTCGGAGTGGTGGGATTATTATTTCTGGATTTTGAGAGGCTGTTTTATATATATATAACCTGATATTTAGAGATAAGAATGAAGCTGAACAGGTTGGGGTTAAAGTAATTTATAACATGGGGGTAAGGAAAACAGTGTCTATATTTTAGAACCACACATACTCTTTTAGACCAATGGAAAAAAGTTTTATTTGATATGGAACTGAAATTTTCTGTAGTGCATAATCTAATTCAACCTATCTGTACCGCTCATTTGAACAACTGAAACAAAGGGAGCACAGAGTAAGAAAGAGGTCCTTTAATCGTGTATAGATTATTGCAATGCCTGCATATATCCTAGAGTATATTAAGCAGATAATCAAAAAAGTATTGGCAAAGTCCCCTGAGGAATGGGAGAAAAATATGGAACTATTAAACCTTATCCTCAGGGAATCCCCTCACACTGTGCCAAACTTTAGGGACACCCAAATCAATAGGCCATGCTCCTGATCACGAGGCTTACTCTTGTGAAGCTTATGTAGGCAGCAGAGAAGCTTAAACTACCTTCAATCATGCCTAAGAGTTACTTCTGGAGGGCCTCTTTGTTACTCAGAAGTGTCCTCAGTCTCTCTAAGCCCAACTCTGCAAGTGAAATCATTGCCCTCCCCAACGTGGGACATGATATCCAGGGGTGAAAGTTTCCCTGGTGATGAGGGAGACGATTCCCAGGAATGAATCCAGACCTGACACCGTGGGATCAACAATTCCATCCTGACCAAAGGGGGAAAAGAAGTGTAATTAATAAAGCATCAGTGACAGAGAGAGTTCAAATAGAGTAGAGAGGCTACTCTGGAGGTTGCTCTTACGCAAGCTTCTGTTAGACTTTGCTACCTATCACAACCTGCCAACCCCCAACCAGGACCATTCCAGCCAATCCTGAAGAACAACTAGGACAATATATAAGATTCCACAAGGGTTTATTTTAGTAACTTTCCAGAAACCTACAACCTCCAGATGGGTCCCTGATCTAGATAAGTCCTGAAACCTAGCTCAGCCTCTCCAGAACATCAGATAGTTACATCTCCTACCCCATATTAGTGACAGACCCTTTCAATATGAGAAACTTAGAAATGCCATTGCCCAAACACCCCTAAAGAGAGGGATGGAAAGATCAAAGGTGATGTTGGAGTTATACAGAGAAGATAGGATTTAACAAATGAATATGAATGCCAAATCATTAAATTGATATCTCTTTTAGTCTCCAGTGTCTTAGAACAGTTAGAAGTAAAAACCTAAAATTGTGGAACTGTAACCCATGTCAAACTCTGAAATATGTTCTACAACTAATTGTGGTGCTGTGCTTGGAAATTTATAGCTTATTTGTATATATGCTATTTTTCACACAAAAAAGAGGGGAAAAAAGTTGATTATAATGATAAAAAAAATTTAAGCCATCTAGCCTCCTATATGCTGGAGCAGCTAGAAGGAAAAATCTGAGAGGATCACATGGCAGCCCATGACAAACTCTGGAATCTGTTCTGTAGCTACTTGTTGAAGAGTGCTTTGAAAACTATTGCTTTTTTATTTCTTTGCTTTGAATATATGTTATACTATACAATAAAAAAAAAAAAGCAGGCTGATAGGGAGGAAATCTATGGGCTCTAGTGGCTCCCACAGAGATATGGAAGAGATACGGACATCATGGTAGAAAAGATCTGGAAGAATTATACTAACTTTGTCTGGAAACTGCCAATTAGCTCACCACCACTGCTTTGCAAAATTCTCAAAACAAGTTTCACTGAACTATTTACAAAACAACAAAAAACAAAACAGTATAAAGAAATTCATCTTTCTAGACTGTTTCAGCCCCAAATCCTCATCCCTCCACCCTCCTTCCCCGTCTTACTCCCCCAAAGATAAAAACTTCTGGTCTACATTTATGGCCATATTTTTAAAACATTTTTTTGATCCAGACACATATATAGAAATGTGTTTATATCAAAACCCAGAAATTGCTTATATTTTACTCTCTCTCACAAACATAAACACCTAAACTAAATGTTTCAGTAAACAGTAATTACAATTATTATTTGTCCAAATCTCTGATATATTCTATTCTATTTATCCAGAAAAAGGCTGGTTGTGATCTACTATGTTGATTCAATGAAACATCAATAGATAGCATCCTGCAGTTTGACAGTGATCTAGAAATTTTCTATGCATAAATAAGCATGTATATCTATACTTTTATAAAAAAATAGGATCATAGTATAAAAGCTGTACCTTTATTACATTGTTCCTTTACTCATATTTTTTTACGTTGTTTGTTAATATATTTTTAGTGTCAGCTTGGCTGTAATATTGTTTGTGCACTTTCCTTATTGATTTTTACATTCTGGAAGAACTAATTTATTTCCTAAAATGAGTATAAGATACAGAACAGAACCATTTGCTTTAGTAGTAATCTTTTTATATGTCATAGATCAAAGAGGTATTTTTAAAACCTACCCTTAGGAAATGCTACAATTTTATATACAGAATTTCCTGTCAAACAGGCCAAGCTGTCCATATCATGCTTATTCCCTAAAGTAGAACTTCAGGGTGGGGGTATCATTACTTGAAAGAGTCATAGGTAATGTCCAAATCGCCTTCCTTTATGTCTCTGTTATGCCCTTTTATGTATGCATGTTGAACTGGACTGGTTACTTATTAGTTTTGTTATGTAAAGTTTTATTAATTTAATCATAGACCTCTATGCTTTTAATTATAAGGAGAGGGAAATATGACAATGTGTTTCCACCTTACATAAAAAGTTGCAAATAAAATACACAAAAACATTCTATTGAGGTTGTGATAATTTTAATTAATAATTTCCAGATATCATATGAAATTTAAATGCTTATCTTGAAAGAATAAGCATCTGTGAATTTAAAAAGGTAATTTTTCATAGTTGACCTAACAGTTTAACTCAAGTAGACCACTTAATAATAACAAATGGGATATGCATCTCACAAATTTTTGCTGTTAATATTTTTTAACTTTTTACCTTGAAATAATTTCAGACTTCAATAAAAGTTGCAAAATAGTATAAACCACTCAGCCCCAAGATCTTGGTTTCTAAATATCATTCTCCAATAAAAAGAATCAGGGAAACTTGGAGAAATTCCTGATTCTACAGTCAAGACAGGGAAAATACAACATAAGGCAGCAGCATGTTGTAGAACCAAAAAGCAAGGAAGTGTTCAAAAAGGAAAAGGAAGGGGACATGTCTAAGGACAATTAGAGGGGCAAAATAAATAATGTCGTACAGGATTACAACTCAAAGTATAAAATAAATATACAAGAGCCCATATTGATATAAATAAATGAGATGGATGGGTGACAGAAATAAATAATAGATAGATGATAGACAGACAGATGAAGAAGAGTTAAATCTTCCAAGAGAATAATCCAAACAAGTCAAATCTTCGAAGAGAATAATTCAAATAAAAGATATAAAAACTCCACCCTCAAGGAAGTGAAGCTTAACCTCTCCTGTCCCCGTCTTTGATGGTAGGTTGGACTTAGTGACTCTCCTCCAAACAACAGAGTAGGAAACCTGGCAAGACACTATTTAAGCTTCCTATCACGAGGGATATCATGTAGATAGCATCTACGCTCTTAAATGATGTGATGAGAAGGGAACTTAACCTCTGTGGTATTCTTTCCAAAAACTCATAATCATAGCCTAATCATGAGATATACATAAGACAAACCAAAACTGAGGGACAATCTACAAAATATCCCTCCATACTCCTCAAAACTGCCAAAGTCAGGAAAAACAAAGACTGAGAAACTGTCATAAACCAGGAGAGTGTGAAGAGATAAAACAACTAAATGTGATGCAGTACTCTGGATTGGATCCTAGAGCAGAAAATGGACATTACAGGAAAAATTGATGAAACCTGAATAATGTGGAGTTTAGGTAATCTTAATGTACCAATGTTGGTAGCTTAGTTTTGACATATGAGCCAGAGTCATTTAAGGCAATAACATTAGGGGAAATTGAAATTGGGTGAAGGATGTACTATAACTCACAGTACCATCTTTGCAATTTTTCTGTAACTCTTAAATTATTCCAAAATTAAAAGTTTACTTTTAAAAAAGCACAGAGAATTTACATATACATTTCACTCAGATTCCCCAAATTTAACATATTCCATGTTTATTTTATCATTCTCTCTCCTTGTATATGCAGATTTTTTCTAAATTATGTGATAATAAATTGCAGGCATCATCCCCCTTTACTCCTAAATATTTCAGTGTATATTTCCTTTTAAAAAATATATTTATCAAAATAAGTTAATTACCATTCACACCTTACTCTCCAATCTACAGACCTTCAAAAGTGCCACTAATGCCCTTAACAACAAAAACAGAGTGAAATTAAATAAAAGCAAAAATTGTTTTTGTCCTGGCCCATGATCCAATACAGGATCATACATTGTATTTAACTGTCATATCTTTTTTTAAAATTATTATTTGTAATGAGCTCCTAAGTCTTTGTTTTTCATTACCCTGACTTAACATTTTCCAGGTATTCATTTTATGAAATGTTGCTCAATTTGGTTTGACTGATTTTTTCTTCATGTTTAGATTTAGATTACACATTTTCAGCAGGAATACTACATACGGAGTAGAGCACAATATCAGTTGTACTCAACTCAGTGTATCATATAAGGATGCATGATGCCTGTTTGCCCCCTTTCTGAAATCGTTAGCTTGGACAACTTAGCAAAGATGGTATTTGCCAGGTTTTTCCATCGTAACCTTGCTTTTTGTTTTTCCATTTGTGATTAATAAATATCTTGTGGGAGATATTTTGCATCATTAAAAATATCACCTTTGTAACCATTTTTCACCCATTAAATGCAGGATGCATTGATTCTTGTCTGCAACAATCCCTGGTTATTCTTGGATGTTTGTTTTCCATATGAATTCTATGTCAACTTGTCTAGATCCATAAAAAAGCTTGTTCATATTTTTATTAAAGTTATGTTAAAATTATAAATTAGGCAGCATTATCTTTTCATTGGTATAAATTTAATTGCATTTCTTTCAGAGAATTTTAAACTTTTTTTGTCAAGTAATTTCTGTATATTTCTTGCTCGATTTATTTCTAAGTATTTTTCTTCATTATTTAATCAGAGGTTGCCCTACCACTATTTCCTCTAACTGGTAATTGTTTCGGTATATACTAATTTCTGAATACTAATTTTATAACCTGCTACATTACTGAATTCTTCTGTTGTTTAAGTTTTATTATTAGTTTCCTAGGGCTGGAGTTGACAAAAATTTCTTGTAAAATGTCAGATAAACATTTCAACTTTGTGGGCCATACAGTTTCTTTCAAAACTATTCTATTCTGTTTTAGCACAAAAGCAGTTATACACAATACATGAACAAATGAATGTACCCAAATTTAGCTCAGAAGATAGTTCACTGACCCCTGTTTGCTCTAAGGCATTCCTGATACACTGTCATGTCATCTGGAAAATGTTATGCCTCAACTGAGTTCTCTGTATCGGCAAACTGTACTGGTTAACTGTATTACTGGCAAACACCTCCAGTATTAAGTTGAACAGTAGAAGCAGTAGTGGATATCCATGCCTTGGTTCCTGATTGTAGTGCAAATGCCTCTAGTGTTTCTCTTTAAGTGAGATGATGGCTTTAGGACTATGATAAATATATTTTGTCATGCAAAAAAAATATCCATCAACTCCTATTTTATTGTGTGTTTTCATTAGGAAAGAGAGCTGATTTTTGCTGATAGTCATTTCAGTAGCTATGGAAGTAATAATATGACTTTTCTTCCTAGATCTATCAATACAGTGAATTATATTAATGGATTTCCTAATAGTAAACCAACTTTATGTTCTTAAAATAAATCCCATATGGTAATGGTGTATTATTTTCTTTATTTGGTTTTGGAATTTGTTAGCTAATATTTGTATTAATATTCATAATTGGTATTGATCTATAATGTTATTTGTTTTCTGTAAAGTTTTTTGGAATTTGTATTATTCACTTTCAATGCTGTGGAACAAGTTATGGAGCATGAACACTATCTGGCCTTTGAATGTCTCAGAGACTACCCTGGTGGAACTGGGTACCACCTCTGGGACTGGTGCTTTTCTATGAAAAATTAATACCCTTCTCTACTTCTATAGAAACCAGTCTATTTCAAATGTGGGCCAATACTGATAAACTATATTTTCCTAGAAAATTATCCTTTTCATCTAGGTTTTAAATTTATTTGTGAGAAGCTTACAAAGTAGGTTCTTATAACATTTTTGAAAATTGAGATATAATTCATAGCATTAAAATTTGCCTTTTAGATAGGTCAAGTCTACTTAAAATTTAGGCCTAAGAGTCACCCCCAGAAGGGCCTCTTTTGTTGCTCAGATGTGGCCTCTCTCTCCAGCCAACATGATGAGCAGTCTCACCACCCTCCCCCTCTCTGCGTGGGACATGACTCCCAGGGATGTGTACCTTCCTGGCAACGTGGGACAGAGATCCTGGAATGAGCTGAGATTCAGCATCAAGGGACTGAAAAAAACCCTAGAATGAGCTGAGAATTAAC
>PVIY010053173.1:0-14831 GCA_004026745.1 Myrmecophaga tridactyla | reverse complement strand
TTAGAGGAAAAGCATTTATGGAGAAGATAAGCTATGTCATTGAGAGCTATATTACCACCTAGGGGGCCTTGAGATCAGGACATCAGTCTTAAAGATTAGGCTTCGACCTGATAATGAGCAGGAAGTAAACTGCTCAATTTTTTCTTAAGTGATCATTTATCCAGGTTACCACTAGGTTCGATCATCTATTACACACCCTCCCTTGCTGCCTATTTTGCATAAATGCAGACTTGCAACTTACACACGAGTCAGCACCATATCAAATCTTTGTTTCTGAGCTCTTCAGTAATGCCTGCCATGCCTGTCCCATCCTTTAAAAATCCCAACCTCTCCTTTGCCCAGCTAGGCCCTACTGGGCTGGCTCCTGCTCTTCTCTTGGGGACTTCAAGTCCCCGTTATCTGACTAGCAGGCCCTAAATGGACCTCCATGGAAACCACCACTCCTCGGACCCCCCTCAGCCTTGAGGAGTCCTCACAGCAGCTTTCTGGCTTTTCCACACTTCTGTTCAGCCTGCTCCAGTCCTAGGTTGGCCTGCTACCGACCTTCCCATCTTCAGCAACTACTACTTGGTCCCAACCCAACCTTGCAGACATCTGCCACCCAGAACCTTCCCAGCCTTAATTTGGTCTGCACTCCAAGTCAGTGGCCAGGCCATCCTGGCACCTTCAAATCTTGCCCCCCATAACCCTTGAGAAATTAGCTTTTCTTTGCATCACAACACATAAGAATAAGGTAAGTTTCTCAGTGTTGTATCAATTGATGATAAAATATCCAAAAGTCTGCAATTGTCTACATTTTAGTTTCAAAATGCTGGTCTCCTTTAATCTGGGCCATGATTCTACAAGGTAGAATTGGTGGGACAAAATGAAACAATGGATCAAAAAGACTATCTGTTGATTGTATAATGATACAGCTTTTGCAATATGATTGTGTGAATGTGAAAACCTTGTGTCTGATGCTGCTTTTATCTATGGCATGGACAGATGAGTAAAACACATGGATTAAAAATAAATATATAATAGGGGAAACAAATGTTAAAATAAATTTAGTAGACTGAAATGCTAGTGATCAATGAAAGGGAAAGGTAAGGGGTATAGAAAAAAATAGGGGAAACAAAGGCTAAAATATATTGGGTAGATGGAAATACTAGCAGTCAATGAGAGGGAGATGTAAGGGGTATGGTATGTATGAGTTTTTTTCTTTTTATTTGTTTTTCTGAATTGATGTAAATGTTCTAAGAAATGATCATGGTGATGAATATACAACTATGTGATGATATTGTGAGTTATTGATTATATACCAAGAATGGAATGATCATATGGTAAGAATGTTCGTGTTATATGTTGTTATGTTTAAAATAAATAAATAAATATTTTTTTTAAAAAAAAGACTTTATGGACACTGGAAAAAAAAAGAGTATCTGCAATCAGTACAGCCCTGAACAGATGAATGCTGTCACATTGGGCTGGGGCCACCTCTGGTTTCCAGATTAGAAAACTGCCCCCAAAGAGTCCAGGTGACCTGCCTAAGGCAGGACTAGAATGCAGGCCAGTCTTCTGACAACCATGTTAGTGATCAATGTGTCCTTTTCTAATAATCACAATTCTTAGATTTTTGTGCATGACATGGCAAAAAGAGATTGCCATGTTAACATTTTGGCATATATTGGTCCAATGATTTTTTTCTATGCTTTTTTTGTTTTCACAAATTGCAATTATCGTTACATACCACTTTGTAACCAATTTGTGTTTGTTTCACCTCAGGGTACTGCATCTTTAAATATTTGTCAACTATGCTTGTAATGGCCACATTGTGTACAATTGGAATAAATGTACCTGTACCCTGTTGGATGGCTATGTTTCATTGAATTATCTCACTTATCACTATTAAAACAGCCCCTTGCTGCCTAGATTGTAAGCTCTTAAGGCAGACACATTTACTCTGGAATGGTAATTATTATTTCTGGATTTTGAGAGGCTGTTTTCTATATAAAGTATAGTCTGGTATTTAGAGATAAGAACAAGGCCAATCAGGTCAGGATTAAGGTAATTCAGAAAACAAGGGTAAAGAAGATATTGTCTTTATTTTAGAACCACACCTACTCTTTGAGACCAAAGGAAGAAAGTTTATTTTGTCCAGAACCTAAATTTTCTGTAGCCCATAATCTAACTCAATCTGTCTGCACAGCTCAGTTGAGCAACTGAAACACAGGGGACCCAGAAAAAGAATGAGGTCCTTTAATCCTGTATACCTTAATGTAATGCCTGGTTATACCCTGGAATATATTAAGCAGATAATCAAAAAGTATTGGCAAAGTCCCTTGAGGGATGGGAGAAAAAATATGGAACTATTAAACTTTATCATCAGGGAATCCCCTGATACTGTGTCAAACATTAGAGACACCAGATCAATAGGACAAGCCCTTGATCTTGAGGCTTGCTCTCGTGAAGCTTATGTAGGTAGCAGAGAAGCTTAACCTACCTTTAAGTATGCCTAAGAGTTACTTCTGGAGGAACTGTTTTGTTGTCACTCTCTCTAAGCCCAGCTCTGCAAGTGAAATCATTGCCTTCCCTTCTACGTGGGACATGACACCCAGGGGTGAAAGTCTTCCTGGAGATGTGGGAGAGGACTCCCAAGGATGAATCCAGACCTGGCACCGTGGGATCAACAATTACATCCTGACCAAAAGGGGAAAAAAAGTGTAAATAATAAAGTATCAGAGGCTGAGAGAGTTCAAATAGAGTGAGAAGCTACTCTGGATGTCATTCTTATGCAAGATTCAGTTAGATATTGCTACCTATCATAACTTGCCAACCCCCAATCAAAACCACTCCAGCCAATCCTGAAGAAAACCTAGGGCAATATATAAGACTCTACAAAGGTTCCATGCACTAGGGTAACTTTCCAGAAACCTACAACCTCCCGATGGGTCCCTGGACCAAACAAATCCTGAAACTTAGAGGGCCCAGCCTCTCCAAAACACCAGCTAGTTCCATCTCCCTACTCCATATCACTGACAGCCCCTTCCAACATGAAAAAGTTAGAATGGCCATAGCCCAAATACCCCGAAAGAGTGGGATAGAAAGATCAAAGGTGATGGTGGAGTTATACAGAGAAGGTAGGATTTAACAAATGAATATGATTGCTGAATCATTATACTGATATTTATTTTCGTCTCCAGTATCTTAGAGCAACTAGAAGTAAACACCTAAAATTGTGGAATTGTAACCCATACCAAACTCTGAAATCTGTTCTACAACTAATTGTTGTGCTGTGCTTTGAAATTTATTGCTTTTTTTTGTATATATATTATTTTTCACAAAAAAGAAAAAAAAGTTGAATGTGATGATAAAAAACATATTTATTCCTTCTAGCCTCCTATAGTCTGGAACAGCTAGAAAGAAAAATCTGAGATGATGGTATGGTAGCCCATGACAAACTCTGGGATCTGTCTTGTAACTACTTGTTGAAGAGTGCTTTGAAAACGATTGTTTTTTGCTTTAATTGATTTGTATATATGTTATATTATACAATTAAAAAAAAGTTTAAAAAAACCCAGCCCCTTGCTGAACATCCTTGTAAATACATTTTTGCAAATAGCTTACATTATTTCATTGAGCTAAATTCATGAAAGTAGAATTGCAGGATCAAAGGTCATGGAAAATTATAAGATTTTTGTTACATTTGTTCTCCAGAGAGATCAGAAATCTTGTTGCACAAAGAAGCACATCAGTGCCCATTTCTCTGCACTGCAACCAAAATTTGATATTATTCTAATTAATTTTTACCACTCACATAGTTTTTATTTATATTTCTTTGATGATAAGTAAAATTAGTTTTTATGTATTTATGGCTGTTTGTGTTTCTTCTTTTATATCCTTTGCCCTTTTCCCACTAGGTATATTATTGCATTGCTTTTTATTGATTTGGATGTCATTTACTGGGTGGCCCATGGATTAGGAGCATCAGAGACCTCCAAAGTGGGACTCCTCTTCAATACTGAAGAGAACTAGGGAAACTAGCCAAGAGAACCAGGAAAACTGGCCTTGCTGGATGACCGGGAGAAAAGGAATTTGACAACTTTTCCTTCCTGTGGTGTCTGAGCTCCACATCTGCAGAGAGGTGGTCCTGGGGATAGCTGGGCAGGAGGTATTGGAGGGAGGACATATGAGAGGGTACTGCAACCTCTCCTCTGATTCCAGAATAGGGAGATGGAAGAGGAATGGTGGGGCGGTGGATGGCAAGGAGAAGGAGAAGTGGAAGAGGGACGGGAAGGAAGAGAAAAGGAAAGAGGAAGGAAAGGAAGGTTGAGGGATGGAGAAGAGGAGGAAATTAGTGCAGGAAAGTCTTATGGGGGAACACAGCAGGACAGTAGGGAAACCACAAGGAGAGAAGAGAGGAGACAAGGGTTAAAAGAGGGAGGTGTACAGCTGCACTCTAGTGTTAGGACTGGCAGTTGTGATCAAACCTAATTTGGAGGATGAAAAGCAGATATACTCAAGCAATCAAAGGAAGCTTACGCAGTGGGAGGAGTGTGTGTATATGGGGGGGGGGCATGTTGGTGAGTTACTGCTGCAACTCCTGGGCCACCCAAGAACCCTGGGCCCATCCCTGATCTCCAGATTCCAGGTCTCTTTCTACAGCATCCCTCTGCCTTCCACATTAAAACCATTTCAAATCAATGTACCTCTAAGAGGCAAATTATTCCCTCTACAGCTGGACTGCTGGCAAAAGCCAATCATTCTTCATCTCTGGTTAAAATGTCCATGGAAGAAACTGGAAATTATTCAACAAAGGAAGCCACCACTCATCAAGCTGCAAAATGCAAAACAAAATTGGAAATAGTCTTAAGAGGCAGCACAGTGCCCCTCTGCATGTCAGTACAGCCACATTCTTCCTCACCAATATGCTGAGGGTTCTCTGGCTGGGTGGGCTTACTGGGGTAACAGGAATTTGCTTAGGAAACCAGAGCTAGAAGAGCTACCGGAGAGCCATTTGCCCGCTGCTGTCCAAATGTGATCAACAAAAATCTCCTGGGCACGTTTTAGGAATACAAATCCCCAGTCCTTTTCCCTGAAGATTCTGATTGAATAGATACAAAGTGGGACTAGGAAATCATCGTGTTTAACAGGGGTCTCAGGTGTTTCTTATGATCTAGCAAGGAGTTAGTTGATTTTGTCCAGTGCTAAAAATTAAAATCAACTGAGGAGACTATACACCACCAGAGAGTTCCCCTTCCACCCATGGCAGACTAACACACAGATCAACGCTTCTACCAAAAACAAATAGAAAACTGAGCAAAATAGAATGGAAAAATTCTATTCAAACATATCAGAGAGCTACCAAATGTGGTGAGGGCTTGAGATATCAAGATCTCAGAGAGGAGGTAAGCACACAAGTCAACCTGGTATTTGGCAGAACTTTTTCCCTGAAGAACTTGCTGATTCTTAAGAAAAAACTAAAAGCTGAAAAACTGTGCTTATAGAAGCTGATCAGTAAAGAAACCAAAAAAAAAAAAAAAGGAGAAACAAAGTAAACACCAAGAGACTAAGAGGCTAAGCAGAGTCTTGGTAGTCTCACTAAACTGGAGGAGCAAAAACAGTTTCAAGTTCACCAGGAAGAAGGGGCCTTGGTATGCATCCCAGGCTTTCAGATAGGACCGCTGAAGCCTGGGAGTAAGAAACTACCAGAGAGAGACCAGCTCAAGCCTGGATTAAAATCTGCTCAGTTCAAGGCTGGATTCCAATGACTTGCCTCATCCTAATTTCCACAAGCAAAAGTAAATCCTCTCAGGAAGAAGATGGCATCATCTAGGGCCTCAAATTATCCCTATAATATTTTATTTACAATGCCTGACATTCAATAAACACATTACAAGGCATGTTAGATGAGAAAGATGAAAAACAAGAGAAAAAACAGACTATAAAAGTTTTAAGGAGCTTCTAATACTGGAATTATTAGACAGAAACTTTCAAAATCACCGGGATTAATGTCCAAGAAAATGAAAGATAAGATGGAGAATTTTATCAAACAATTAAAATCTATATTTAAAAATCTAGACCTCAAAAAAAAAAAAAACTAAGAGTTTAATAGATGGGTTTAGTAGCAAATTAGGCACAGCTGAAGAAAGGATTAGTGAATTGAAAGGTAGAGATACAAATGGACATTTGCACACTGGTGTTTATTTTGGCAGTGTTCACAATTCGCAATGGATGGAGGTGGCCCAAGGGTACAATGACTGAGGAATGGAAGGGAGAATGTGGTGTAGACATACAATGAACTACTGAGCACCACAAGAAGGAATGAAGTTTTGAGACATGCAACTAGGTGAATGAACTTTAAGGACTGTATGTTGAATGAAATGTCAGAAACAAAAAGACAAATATTATCATGCCTCACTCATATGGACTAAATATAATATAAAAACTTGGTGGAGTCAAGAGCATGGGTCATCAGGTTGGGGCCTACTGTAAAGGGTCCTAGATTGTAAGTTCTTATAACAGTCACATATATTTAGGAGTTGTAACTGGTTATTTCTAAATTCTGAGATACTCAGCTCTTTGTACATAACCTGGTCATTCCCAGAAACTTTGGGTATTAAGGTGACACCTGAGACTCAGAGTTAGAGCTTTGACATTATGAAATTCAGCAGTACCCCATACAGGAGCTGTCTAAAAATTTGAAATAGAGATCTCGCTTTGAGTAGAAATATGAATGAAGTTGATCTGGATAGGACTAAGATAGATCAGAATACAGAGTAAAGGATGATCTCATCCATATTTTAAAACTTCAACTTCTGTGTGAGAACAAAGGGAGAGATGTTTATTTGATGCAAAATTTATATTTTGGGTAGTGCATTACCTAATTTAACATGTATGGTCAGTTTAGTTGACACCATAAGCGCATGGAATTTTGAATAGGGCATGAGATCTTGGTTTGTTTGTCCAGGTTAATGTGATGCCCCGATATATCCCAGAGTAATTTGGGCAGTGTTCTACTTTGCTAGCTACTGGAATGCAATATACCAGAAATGGAACAGCTTTTAAAAGGGGGAATTTATTAAGTTGCTAGTATACAGTTCTAAGACTGTGAAAATGTCCAAATTAACCAAGCTATCGAAATGTCCAAATTAAGGCACCAACAAGAAGTTACCTTCACTCAAGAAAGGCCAATGAAGTTCAGGGTTTCTCTCTCAACTGGAAAGACATGTAGTAAACATGAAGACATCTGCTAGCTTTTTTTATGAAGCTCTCCCTGGGTCATTTTCCTTCTTCATCTCCAAAGGTCTCTGGCTGCATAGGCTCTCTGCTTTGTGGCTCTTTCCAAAATGCTTCCTCTTTCAAAGGATTCCAGCAAACTAATCAAGACCCACCAGGAATGGGGGGAGTCATGTCTCCACATCTCTGTGGAGATAACCTAATCAGATTTCCAGCCTAAAGTGCTGATAGGGATTAAAAAGAAGCTGCCCCCACAAGATTGGATCAGGATTAAAACATGGCTTTTCTAGGGTACATAATCCTTTCAAACCAGCACAGCAAGTGAATAAAGAATTTACAAAGTCCCCTTGGGGGTCTGGGGAGAAAAGAAGAAATATTCAAACTTCCCATTTGGAGAACTTCTGATATTCTCATAAGCAGTGGGGGCAACCAAATCAATAGGCTGAGCCCTTGATCTTGGGGCTTGCCCCTATGAAACTTATTCCTGCAAAGGATAGGTTATGCCTAATTAAAATTAGGCCTAAGAGTCACTTCCAGAGAACCTCCTTTGTTGCTCAGATGTGGCCTCTCTGTCTAAACCTGCATGGCAGGGGAACTCACTGCCCTCCCCCCTATGTAGGACATGACTCCCAGTGGTCTAAATCTCCCTGGCAATGTGGTACAGAACTCCTGGGATGATCAAAGACCTGGCATCATGGGATTGAGAAAGCCTTCTTCACCAAAAGGGGGAAGAGAGAAATGAGACAAAATAAAGTGTCAGTGACTGAGAGATTTCAAAAAGTGTTGAGAGGTCATCCTAGAGGTTATTCTTATGTATTATATAGATATCCCTTTTTAGTTTATGGTGTACTGGAGTGGCTGGAGGGAAGTACCTGAAACTGTTGAGCTGTGTTCCAGTAGCCTTGATTCTTGAAGACAATTGTATAACAATATAATTTTAACAGTGTGGCTGTGTGATTGTGAAACCTTGTGTCTGATGCCCCTTTAATCCAGGGTATGGACAGATGAGTAAAAAATATGGATAAAAAATAAATAAATATAGGCAGGATAAGGTTAAAATAAATTGGGTAGACTGAAATATTAGAGAGGGAGTGGTAAGGGGGTATGGGATGTTTGATTTTCTCCTTTTTCTCTTTTTATTTCTTTTTCTGGAATGATGCAAACGTTCTAAAAATGATCATGGTGATGTGATGATATTGTGAGCCATTGATTGTACACCACGTATGGACTATCTGTGTGTGAAGATTTGTCAATTTAAAAAAAAACAAGATAGGTTGACTGAAAGAGTCGGTGGAAAATGGATAGAAAACACTAGGAGGAAGGGAGGGAAGAGGAGTGCACAAACATAATGGGACATGGTGAACAAGTCCAACATATAATGAGAGTCCCAGAGAGGAAAGAGAAACGGGGCAGAAATAATTTTTACCGTGATAATGGCTGAGAATTTTCCAAAACTAACAAAAGACATCAAGCCACAGACTCAAGATGTGTTATGAGGCTGTCATGGTCAGGTTCATATGTCAACCTGGCCAGGTGGTGGTACCTGTTTGTCTGGTTGGGCAAGTGCTGGCTTGTCTGTTGCAATGAGGACATTTCATAGAAGTAAATCATGATCACGTCAGCTGCGCCAAGCGGAGTGTCTTCTTTAATGAGTGATGCTTAATCTAATCACTGGAAGCCTTTTAAGGAGGATTCAGAAGAGACAGGCTCTCTTCCTGCTTCTGCTGACGAGCCTCTCCTGTGGAGTTCATCCAGCCCCTCCATCAGAGTTGTCGGCTTCACAGCCTGCCCTGCAGATTTTGGACCCCACGTTCCCACAGTCATGTGAGACACTTTTATAAATTTTATATTTATGAATATTTCCTGTTGATTCTGTTTCTCTAGAGAACCCTAACCAATACAGAGCCCAAACATAAAAACTACAGAGAAAACCACGTATAAGCCCAACATAGAACCGCTAGAAACCAAAACAGGAAAATCTTAAAAACAACCAGTTAAAATAATTTTAAATTTGATTTATTGTGTTATTTACTTTATTTAATTTATTAATGGCGAATTACATCAGAATATCTGAGAGTTGGGCAACGCCTGAGGATGCCTTTTACAAATGTAGGTTTTAGAGCCTCACCATTAGGGACTCTGATTCAGTCAGTTTGGGGCAGGATCCGTGAATCTGCATTTTCAACAGTCTATTGAGATGATTCTGATGTAGATATTCACAAACTACACTTCTTTAAACCCAGCTCCATTTTTATGTTACAGCTGAGGAATCTGTGGCCCAGCCAGGAACAAGACTGAGGTCGAGTTCATGGTCATACCGTGAGTCTGTGCCCTGAGAGGCCAATTCCTAGAAGCAGCTCCTCTAATCTAATGCCATCAGACATCCCTAGTGCATGGCCGGGAAGGGCAGGTGCCCACGTGTCTATAAGGACTCTATGGCCAGAGGAAAGATGGCAGGTAGGGATTTTTCAATCCTGATCACCTCAACACGACAGGCACCGTGAGGCACTTTTACAGATTTCTTGATTCTAATAGTGGCCACAAGGCTACGCCATTTACCCAACTTACTGTGTGCAAGACACTACATTAAATGCTTGATAACCTTTTAAACCTTTACCACAAACCTACAAGGCATTATCAGTCCCTATTTTACTCAGAGGCACAGAGAAGTTAAGTAACTTACAAAAGGTCATATAGCTAATAAGTAAGAGAACCAGGAACTGAATCCATAAAGCCTGACTTTAGAGTATACTCATAACCCCTATATTCTACTGTCTCTACGAAGTCCTCTGTCCCACCCAACCATGAAATCTCAAATACTTACCCTGCAGGCAAAAGGATAACTTCTCTACTATCTCTCCCTCTAGACTATGTTTAGTGGTGGGGTAGGCTGGTACAGCAAGAGGACACAGGGCCAGGAATTGGAAAACCTGGGTGACCCTCTGGCTCTACCACTCGATCCTGTCATTTCCCACAAGCCCTTTCCCTCCTGTGGTCAACAATTTCTTCATCTGTAATGTGGGGTAACAAGAGCTATTACTCGGGGTTGAGAGGAGGATTCAATGCCTGTGAAAGGCCATCTGAACTCCAAAAGGTGGGCTCCAGGCTGTGGCTAACATGGGAGAGGATGAGTTTGGCTTCTGCTGTACTTTGAAAGACCTGGGAACTTTGTCCACAGGGCTGCTGCCTACCAGTGACCAGCTCCTAAGAAGCTGTGTGGCTCCGCCTGCAGTGTAACACTGCCACCTGGACTGCAGAGGGCCGTGTTCATTTCTGTGAAAGGTACCTCCGGCCCAAGGCGAGCTCATCCTCTCTGTCCACTCTCCGCATGGCTGGACAAGTCCCATGTTATTAAATGACTTGCCCCAGCTGCATTGTTGTCACCACTGTTTTTAATGGCAGCAGCAGCCATGCAGTTATCCACGGGTTTTCAATAAACTTGGAAATCTGATCATCTCTTTCTATGAAATTTCCCTCCTGGTGACTGATGTTGGTGGGATTTTTTAAAACTTTTATCTAAGCTTTAATAAAAGGCTGATGGATTAGATGGTAGAAAGAAATGCCTTCATAGGTGATTATAAGACAGGCAAGACAAATTCTGGGCAGTATTGTCAAGAGAGCAGAATGATGTATGGAAACTTTTCCCTTTGTCACTTTCCTTCCCACCCTGGGTGGGCTAATACCCAACCTCACCCTGCAATAGCTGCCTTGAGCACAGCATCTCCTTAAGATTTTTCTTAATATTCAGGAATCTTTTATAGCCCCTCAGTCCCTAGCAGAGCATTCCAATTGTTCTATCTCTGTTCCTGTTGTGCTGGGGATCTAATAATTATATGACAGATACCCTTCCTTTGCAGATAGGCCTGTCCCCTTGAGGTTCAAGGTTAGAGGAGAGTGAGGGTAAGGGAGTGAGGCAGAGGGAGAATCAAAGAGGTGGGGAAAGGGAAACGGCAAATGGAGGAGAAAGAGGAGGAGAGGGAGAGGAGGGAATGGGGAGGAGAGAGTCGGGAGGAAGGGGAGAGGGAAAGAAATAGGAGAGGGAGAATGGGGATATGCAGTGGTTGGACCATCTGCACAGACTTAAAAGCAGGAAAGATAACCATGGCACTCAGATGAATGACAGAAAGTCTAGTGAGGGAATCAAGAAAAAAACCCAGGTTTGGGGAATGGGTTCAGAATCCAGTAAGAGAACAGAGTAGTCAGCTGGGGACTGGTTGAGTGTTGAGGCTTTGTGAGAAGAAAGAATTCAACCTAAGGCGTATTCCTAAACTGATAGAGAATCCCCTTCTGGCCCAGTCTCTGTCAGAAAGAGCTAATTCCTGCAGACGTGATAGGAGGACCTAAACTAAATTAGCTGCTCTCACCCTGGCCCCAGGCTCCCTAATGGGTGGCCAAGAGAGACCTCTAGGCAGCTTCTTTGGTCTTGAGAGGACAGCCTGGCCTGACAAGCAGGTGGGGGTTCCGAAGGGGAGGATCAAAGGCCCAGCTCTGCAACAAGAGAGCAGGCTACAAGCTTCTCTCCCCCTGCCTTCCCATCTTCCTGTGTTGGGCCCAGTAACAGCCTCTTCAAATTAGTGGCATGCCAACTTAAGACTTTGAAGGAACTCAAGCAAGCAGGCCAAAACTGAGCTTGTGGCCCTGGGACCCAAGAAACTTCACAGTGGGTGTTCAAGCAGCCAGCTAGGAGTACTCCCTTCCACAGCATTCCAAACAAGGCAGGGGCCTTAAAATCAGAAGAGACTTGGTTCAAATCCTGAGCCATGTTGCTTAGCATATGGCCTTGGCCTCAGTGTCCCTTCTGTAAAATAGGTGCAATGATACCTCAGAGTTGTGGTAAAACTTGAATATGTTAAATACATGTAAATTTATGTTTCCTTCCAGTGGAAGGACTTTAGCCACAAAATAGTCCTGGTCCCTCTCCCCTTCTTCCTCACTCTTCCCTACTCTGACTAGTTAGTATTACAGAAGGCACTGAACACGCTGGAGTCAGCCCTGTTTTAGTTTGGTAAAGCTAGTAGAATGCTTTACTAGAAAAATGCACTGGCTTTTATAAAGGGGATTCATCAAGTTACAAGTTTGCAATTCTGAAGCCATAAAAATTTCCAAACAAAGGCATCCAGAGAAAGATACCTTGACCCTGAAGAAAATGTCAGATGGTGTCCAAGTTTTCTCAGTCACATGGGGAGGTACATTGCTGGTGTGCTGGTTTGAAAGGATGTATTGTACCCTAGAAAAGTCATGTTTTAATCCTAATCCCATTTTGTAAAGGCAGCTGTTTCTTCTAATCCCTATTCAGTACTGTATGTTTGAGACTATAATTAGATCATTTCTCTGGATGATCTATCAAAAGTGGTTGTTAAACTGGATGAGGTGGTGGTGTCTTCACCCATTTGGGTGGGTCTTGATTAGTTTATGAGAATCCTATAAAAGAGGAAACATTTTGGAGAAAGCAGGATATTCAGAGAGAGCAGAGAATGCTGCAGCACCACAATGCAGAGTCCACCAGCCAGCAACCTTTGGAGATGAAGGAGGAAAACACCTCCTGGAGAGCTTCATGAAACAAGAAGCCAGAAGAGAAGGCTAGCAGATGATGCCGTGTTTGCCATGTGCCTTTCCAGGTGAGTGAGAAACCCTGACCCTGTTTGCCATATGCCTTCTCACTTGAGAGAGAAACCCTGAACTTCATTGGCCTTCTTGAATCAAGTTATCTTTCCCTGGATGCCTTAGATTGGACATTTCTATAGACTTGTTTTAATTGGGAAATTTTCTCGGCCTTAGAACTATAAACTAGCAACTTATGAAATTCCCCTTTTAAAAGCCATTCTGCTTCTGGTACATTGTATTCTGGTAGCTAGCAAACTAGAACAACTGGTGTCTGCTGGTCTGTTCTTAGTTTCTATGGGGCAAAACTCTGGGTTCTGGCTTGCTTAGCATCTCATAGGAAGGCATATGGCAAAGTCTGCTGGGCTCCTCTCTTGGCTTCTGGTTTCAAACAGCTTTTGCAGATCTTATGGGTCTTTCTGGCATTTTCCTCTGCCTCTCCAAATATCTGCATCTAAGCTTTCTCCTAAATGTCTCCCTGTGTTAGTTCTTTTAAGGACTCCAGTAAACTAATCAAGACCCACCTTGAATGGGTGGAATCACATCTCCATGTAATCAAAAGGTTACACCCACAATTGGGTATGTCACATCTCTATGGCAGTAAACTAATCAAAAGGTCTGACCATACAATATTGAATCAGGATTAGACGAACAAACCTTTTCTGGGGTACATAACAGTTTCAAACAAGCACAAGCCCCTTCTGTTTTCTTCCTTTTGGATCTGACTCTCCATGGAAAGAATACTCCCTCCAATATACTGAGCAACTGCCCTTGCCAGGAAGGTCTGCTGCAGCTGTGTGGCCAGTTGTGGTCATTACCACTGGTGGATGAGTGTCTCATTCAGGAGTCAAGTGTCAGGAAATGTATAGGTGGCTATACATTTAAGCCACCTCCTCTAATTCATGAGTAACAAAGCTGATGTTTTGACCTACCCCATTCATCTGACATCTGTGTCTTTCTCTCTATTGGTTCTAAACTCAGAGGCAAGAGAGAAAGAAGGTGAGAGAGTGTTGATGGCTAATGGTACATATAAAGTATTCATTAAAAGCCCACTACCTACACAACCTGCTGGAGGCAGGGTCCTTCCACCAAATCTGGCAGAACTTCTAGTGACTCTTGGTCAACGTGAAGAGGACGAATGCCCATACGCCTACATTAAAGCAACAATGGTGAAAAAGAACTGGTCAGTAAATCCAGAAAGTTGTGGACTGTCTGGAGAGGTCCCATTCTGGTCACACATACTGACTGTACCTGAGGAAAATGCCCAGAAGTTTATTTACAACTTGCCTCCGTTCCAGAGTCTTGATGCCCTCCTGGTCCATCCTAAATGAGCCACTGCATCCTCTTCTTAGAGCCCCAGTCCTTAGCCAGGAAATTTGACTTCTTCCTCCAAGAAAACTTCAGATACCATGGTCTAGAAGACACTGTTGCTTTTCTTTCCTGTCCATTTTCCAAGTAATTCTGACGGGACTGCCAATCACAGGACTCTACTACCCCATCTCAAACGAAGCCAATCAAATGCTCCCTACCCCACTACCCAGGAATTTGAATGTTGAACAGAGATGCCCTCATACTTAGTTTATACCACAAAGATGGCTTGCCCTGCAGGCCTATGTCTAGTTCTTCCTTTGAGCTGGTGAACACCCCAGGATCCTTCTGCCTTAGATCAGGTTCCCTGGGAAATAGATGGAGTTGAAGACTTTTCTGAAAGACTTGCAGAAAATTTATTTGGGAGTGCTCTAGAGAACAATGTCTGTGAGGGAGGGAGGGAAAGCAGGATTAAGCAGAGAGAGAATTTGAACTGGAAAGCCGTTCTGCATTGTACACAGGCCTCAGCCTACACCCTGGGGATCCAGAGCAGGGATGGCCCTTCAGAGGTGTCCTGCGTGAAGGGGGTGCATTAGTTTGCCTGAACTGCTATCACAAATACCACACAATAGGTTGACCTAAACAACTGGAATTTATTGTCTCACAGTTTCAGAGGCTAGAAGGCCTGCTGTCTAGTACCGGCA
>PVIY010053172.1:0-14832 GCA_004026745.1 Myrmecophaga tridactyla | reverse complement strand
TAGGTATGTGTGCTTGTCTATAAATATATTTCTTATATATATGCATGTGTGTGTGTGTGTGTATAAAGAGATTTATTTTAAGGCAAGTCCAAAATTTGAAAGACTGGCCAACCAGGCTGGAAACTCAGACAGGTGTTGATGCTGTCATTTGGAGGTGGGATTTCTTCTCTGGAAACCTCAGTGTTTGCTGGTAAAGTCTTTCAGCTGATGGGTGAGCCCACCCACATTGTCCAGAGTCATCTCTTTTTACATAATGTCAATGATGGCAGATGTTAACACATCTGCAAAGCACCTTCCCAGGACACTTAGATTAGGTTTGAAGGGGCCAGCGAAGCTGAGAGGATCTGAGTGATGAATGGAAGGTCAGAGGCTTAGCTGGTGCTGGAACCCAACCCCCAACCTGCCCCAAGGCTCTCGAATCAGCAGTCCTATGAGTTGAGTGGTGGGTAGACCAAAGACGCTCACTCCAAGGAGCTACAGACTCAGTCCCCACTTCTCAGCGGTCCTGATACGTGACTCACAGTCCCCACATCTGAGTCCTCGCAGGGCCTCATGGCTCACAGCTGGCTCGCCCCCGCATGCAGCATCCCCGTGAGAAAGTCCAGCCTGGAGGTGCGGCCTGAGGTCACTGTCAGGGTCATAGACCCCACCGCCCTCCCCAGCCCAGCAGCCGGGAGACCTCTGGCAAGTCACGTGCACTCCCATGTCTTCATTTCCTCATCTGTTAAGTAGAGTAAGTAGAACACCTACCTCACAGGGTTAGCGTGAGGTCTAACTTTTAATATATAAAAAAGCTCAGAACCATGTCTGTAGCATCCACAGTACCAATTTAGTGAATATTAGTATTTTCTTCTCAGAGACACTTGGATAATGAACTCAATTGTCCTGTTTCCCATTTGTCTTCCTGAGGTCATGTGAGCCTCAGAATGTGAGTTCTGTATGTGGCCAGCAGGGCTTAGCTCCTGCTCTGGCTGCTGGATGTGTCCTCAGAGCAACTTCCTTTGGGCTGGCAGTTTGCCCCTCTTTAATTAGGTGTCTGGATCAACTTTAAATATTGAGGACTTCCAGTGTCCAGTCTGACACATAAAGTGCCTGGAAGTTGTCAATCCTAACCTCACAACTAGAAAAGGATGAACAACCTAAACTCAACAAACCTTCTTTGATCCTCCAGAAAACTGAGGTCACAGGGAAGACTGCCAGCTGGAAAACTGGAGAGAAAGAAGAATGCAAAGAATCACAGCTTACCAGAAGCTGAAAACTGGAGCCTGTTAGGAATACCTAAAGACTAAATGAATAATTGCTAGAGCTGAATGTGGACTAACTTGAGAGATAAAAACTCCTAGGACCCTAACCTCACGGGGGCTCCCACACTTTTGTGAGTTTTACCTCCAGAAACCCCACCCATTTCTAGGGTAAAGACTGGAGAAAAGTCCCCTTGTGCTTCTGGCAGGAGGAGGGGGAAAGCAACCATTTTGAAGGATGTCCTGAAAATTCTGTTCTCTTTAACAGAGAACTGACCTCAAGGGAAACTCTTTCATGAGATCCTAACCAGAGGTGGATTTTACTGGAACCTAACCAATCTGGGGGAAGGGAACTCCAGGCCCCTCTACACTTCCTCTATCATCTAAGAGGGTGGAGGGAGCTGAGAAGCACCTGTGAAGGTCACAGCTCAAGGATATAGAGCCACCAAAACGCTGAAGCCTATTCATCTGAGAGGAGAGTACTTCCTGTCCTCTGTCTCTTAGCACCACCTCAACAGGGCTCCTGTATAATACAGGGGACCACAGCTGAAAGAATTGCAAGGATCAGAATTTATTTAAGAAGGAGTTTTTAGGGAATCCCAAAGCCAACAGTGGAGACAAAAACAAGGACAATAGAGAAAATTGTAGCCTTTGATATGTACAGTTACAGCAAACAGTGAACACAGCCTAGCTCCTAGCCAGATAAACATAAAACCTCACACTAAAGACCTATATACCTCATTTTCTTTTACTTGGTACAACATAACAAGCTTTAATAAAAAAAAATTACTGGCTAAAATGTAGAAAATACAATCTGAAGAAACAAAACAAGCATCAGACTCAGACTCAGATATGACACAGATTTTGGAATTATTGGACAGGAAATTTAAAATGATTGTAATTACTATGGTTAAGGCTCTAACAGGAAACAAATGCACAACCAGGAGGATAATATAAGAAAAGAGATGGGAACCCTAAGAAACAATATATAAGAAGTGCTAGAAATCAGAAACACTACAACAGAGATGAAGAATGCCTTTGGTGAGTTCATCAGTAGTCTGAACACAGCTGAGGAAAGAATCAGTGACCTTGAAGATATGTCAATAGAAATTTCCCAAATTGAAAAGCAAAGGGAAAAGAGAATGAATAAAAGGATCAGAATATCTGAGAACTGTGGGACAATTATAGAAGGTATAATAGTATGCATAGTGAGAATACCAGCAGGAGAAGAAAGAAAGGAATAGAATAAATGTTTAAAGTAATAGTGGCTGAGCATTTTCCAAACTTAATGGTAGGCACTAACCCCAGAACCAGGAAACTCACAGAGCAATGACTAACTTAAATACCAAAAATATCTATGCCTAGACACATCATATTCAACCTGGAGAAAAATCAAAGGCAAAGAGCAAATATTAAAAGATGCCAGAGTTAAAAAGCATCTTACCTATAGAGCAACAAGAATAAGAATTACATTGGACTTCTCTTCAGCGATCATACAAGCAAGAAGAGAGTAGATTAAAATATTTAAAGTGTAGTAAGTAAAAAACCATCAACCTAGAATTCTGCGCCTGGTGAAATTATCCTTCAAAGTGAAGGGGAAATAAAGACCCTCTCAGTCAAACAAAAAATAAATGCATTTGTAGCCAGTAGACAGTCCTTGTAAGAAATGTTAAAGTAGGTTTTCAGAAAGAAGGGACAAATACATAAGTCAGAAACATGGATCTACATAAAGAAAGGAAGAGTGTTAGAGAAGGAATAAATAAAGGCAAAAAATATTTTATTTTTCTTATTCTTAATAGATCTAACAGACAACAGCTTGTGCAAAACAATAATAGTAATGATATACTGGGTGTCTATGGCTTACAGAAAAATGAAATGAGGGGCGGTGTGGAATTGGGGATACTCTGTTCTAAGGTACCTGTGCTACCTGTGAAGTGATATATGTTGTTTGAAAGTGGACTTAGATACATTGTAAATTTTTATTGGAAACCCTAGGGCAAACACTATTTTAAAAGCAGAAGTATAATCAATATGCTAAGAGAAGAGAGAAAAAATGGAATCATATAAAATACTGAACTGAAGTGACAGAAGACAGAAAAAGAGTAAAAGACCAAAAAGAAACAAGGAAGAAGGGCAACAGATAGAAAACAGTTGTAGATATGGTAGATATTAATCCAACTATATGAACAATCCCTTTAAATGTGAATGGTCTACATAAACCAATTAAAAGACAGAGTATCAGAGTGGAAGGTAAAAATAAGACCCAACTAAAAGGAACTAAAGTGAGTTCTAAAAGGAATTCACTTTAAATATAAATACACAGATCATTTTTAAAAGGATGGAGAAAGATATACCACACTAAAACTATACAAAAGAAAGCTGGAGTAGCCATATTAATTTCAGACAAAGAAGCATTCAGAGCAAAAAAATTATCAGGGCAAAAAGGGGCATTGCATAATGATAAAAAGGATAATTCTCCAAGTAATTTTAGTTTGCTAAGCTGCTGAAAGCAGGTATATAAAATGGGTTGGCTTTTAATGGTGGGGATTTATTAGCTTACAAGCTAGTTTCAAGGCTGAGAAAAATGTCCAAATCAAAGCATCATTAGGTGGTGCTTTCTCCATGAAGACTGGCTGCCAATGATCCTGTGTTTTTATGTCACATGGCAAGGTTCATTGAAGTGCCTGCTGGTTTCTCCCTTCTATTCTGGGTCCTTTCACTTTCACTTTCTTGCTTCCATGGCTTAAGCAACACGCTTCTAAATAACACCTGGATCAAAGAAGTCTCCAGAAAAATTAAAATAATATTTTGAACTAACTGAAAATGAAAATGCAACTTATCAAAATGTGTGAGGTGTAGCAAAAGTTCTGTTTAGAGGAAAATTTATTGGAGTGAGGATTAACGAAGGAAGATCTAAAACTAATAATATAAGCTTCTACCTTAGGAAACTTGAAAAGAAAAGCCAATTAAATCCAACATAAGCAGAAGAAAATAAATAATATAATAGAGAAGAAATAAATGAAATTGAAAATGGGAAATCAATAGACAAAATCAATGAAACTAAAAAAGTTGGCTTTTTGAAAGCTTAATAAATTTGAGAAACCTCTAGCTAACCAAGGCAAAAGGAGAAAGAACACAAACTATAATATCAGAATGAAAGAGACAGCAGAGAGAATTTGTAAACTAGAAAGCTGGACAATTGAAATACAGTCAGTAGAGCTGAGAGATAAGAATGAGAAGAAAGGAACCTATGATATAACATGAAGTGCACAATATGTGCATTATAGGAGTCCTAGAAGGAGAAGAGAAGGAAAATGGAGCAGGACAAATATTTGAGGACATAATGTCCCCAAATTTCCCAAATTTTACAAAAGGTACATGAAGTACAATGAATTTCAAACAGGATAAATTCTAATAAATTTTTCTGAGGCCCATATTAATCAAAATGTCGAATGCCAAAGAGAGACTTCTGAAAGCAGCATGCAAAAAGCAATTTGTCATATACAAGACAAGCTCAGTGAGACTTAGTGCCTATTTCTTATCAGAAACCATGGTGGTGAGAAGGTAGTGGTATGACACATGTAAGGTACTGAAAGAGAAAAACTGCCAACTGAAAATTCTATATTCAATAAAACAGTCCCTCAAGAAATGAGGGAAGGGTGGTGCAATGGTAGCTCAGTGGCAGAATTCTCTCCTGCCATATCAGAGACCAGGGTTTGATTCCTGGAGGCTGCCAATGCCAAAATAAATAAATAAATAAGGGAAATCATTCATGAACAAATAAACTATGAGAATTTATTACCAAAGAGACCTGCCTTATGAGAAATGGAAAGGCAGTTCTCCAGGTTGCAAAGAAAGTACAGGAACTAGTAGCTTGAAATGAAGGAATGAAGGTCTGCAGTAAAGGTAACTGCATAGTATATTATGGTGTCCTTGCAATGCAAATCTACACATTATTTCCTAAAAGATTTAGATCAATAAGGAAGTGGAGAACTTGAACAATATCATACATGAATTAGACCTAAGAGACACATACAGAACACTGTACCAAGAAACAGCAAAGTATGTGTTCTTCCTGAGAGCACATGGATCACTCTGCAGAATAGACCACAAGTTGGGTCATAAAACATTGCAGTAAATTTAAAAAGCTTGAAATTATACAAAGCATCTTCTCTGATGACAATGAAATGAAGCTAGAAATCAATAACAGAGGGAGAACTGGAAAATTCACAAATATTTAGAAATTAAACTACATACTCTTAAACAATCAATGGGCTAAAAAAGGAATAAGGGGTAGCATGAAGTATCTTGAGGTGAATGAAAATGAAAGCACAGCATATCAAATATAAAGGACACAATGAAGGCAGAGCTTAGAGGAAAATGATAAACCTCTCAGTAAACTAGGAATAGAAAACTTTCTCAATTTGATAAGGGACACATACAAATCACCTACAGCCATCATTATACATAATGGTAAGAAAAGAAGATGCTTTCACCTTGAGGTTGGGAAAAGGCAAAGATATCCTAGCTCATCATTCCTATCCAATATAGTACTGGAAGGCCTACCTAATGGAGTAAGATAATACAAGGAAGCAAAAGATATATGGGCTGAGAAATAAAACTGTCTATGTTAGTAGATGGCATGTTTGTCTGTATTAAAAATCCCAAGGAAAATACAAAAAAAAAAAATTCCTGGAACTAATAATTTATAACAAGGTTGCGGGATGTGAGGTTAATATGCAAAAGTCAATGCTTTCCTATACACAAAAAATGAAAAACTTGAATTTGACATTAAAAACCCAACACCATTTACACTAGCACAAAAATATTAAACACAGGTACAAATCTAATGAACTATGTGCAACATCTATATTAGGAAAACTGTATAACTGTGGTAAATGAAATCAAAGAAGGTCTAACCAATTGAAGAGATATTCCATATTCATGAGTAGGAAGACAAGTTGTTAAAATGTCAGTTTTCCCAACTTGATCTATAGATTCAATAAAATCCCAATTGTAATTGTAGGGATATATTTTATGACTATCAACAAACTGATTCTTATGTCTTATGTAAAGGCAAAAGACCTGTCATGGTTAGGGACATGTGTCAACTTGGCCAAGTTGTGGTACCTGTTTATCTGGTTGGGCAAGTGCTGGCCTGTCTGTTGCAATGAGGACATTTCATAGAATTAGATCATGATCTTGTCAGCTGCATCCACAGCTGATTCCATTTGTAATCAGCCAAAGGGGAGTATCTTCTATAATGAGTGATGCTTAATCTAATCATGGGAAGCCTTTTAAGGAGGATTCAGAGGAGACAGGTCCATTCCTGCTTCCGCTGGTGAGCCTCTCCTGTGGAGTTCATCCAGACCCTCCATCAGAGTCATTGGCTTCACAGCCTACCCTGCAGATTTTGGACTCTGCATTCCTGTGATCATGTGAGACACTTTTATAAATTTTATATTGCAAAGTGTTGATTCTGTTTCTCTAGAGAACCCTAACTAATACAAGACCCAAAATAGCCAACCCAATACTGAAGAAGAAGGAAACAAAGTTGAAGCACTGATATTTCCCAACTTTTAAATCTACTAGAAACCTACAGCAATTGAGACAATAAGATATGGTGAAAAAAATAGACATGTAGGTGAATAGAATAAAGTAGAGAGCCCAGAAACAGACCCACACAAATATAGTCAACTGATCTTTGACAAGGGAGCCAAGGTGATGTCATGGAGAAAGGATACTCTTTTCAGCAAATGGTGCAGGACAACTGGACATTCACATACCAAAAAAGAGAGAGAGAATTTAGATACATATCCATCAACTCAAAATGGGTCATAGATTTAAATGTAAAATTATAAAACTTCTAAAAGATAGCTTAGGAGAAAACTTATGTGATCTTGCATTTTTTGATGACTTTTTAGATACAGCACCAAGAGCGTGATCCATGAGACAAAATATCAGCTGGACTTCATTAAAATAAAAAAAAAGCTTCTGCACCGTGAAAGACACCATTAAGAGAATCAAAAGGTAAACCACAGACTGAGAGAAATGTTTTCAAAACACACAAGTGATAAGGACTTGGATCCCAAATAAACTAAAACCTCTTTAAACTCAACAATAAGAAAACAAACAACACAATTACAAAATGGGCAAACAGATATACAGATAGGAAATCAGCGTATGCAAAGATATTTAACAGTTTATGTTCTTAGGATAACAATTAAAACACTGAGATTCCACTACATGCCTTCCAGAGTGCTAAAATCCAAAAACACAAATACTGACAAGGAAACACAGTAACAGGAAATCTCATTCACTCCTGGTGGGAATGCAAAATCGTATAGCCACTTCGGAAGACAGTCTGGCAGTTCCTTAGAAAGCGAAACATAGGCTTACCCTACAACCCAAATATAGTACCTCTGGGTATTTTCCCAAAATGTGTTAAAAAGTTATGTCTATGCAAGCCTACACACAAGCCTATACATGAATGTTTATAGCAGTTTTATTCATAATTCGCCAAAATTTGGAAGCAACCAAATATCCTTCAATAGGTGAATGGATGCATAAAGTGGTACATCCAATCACAATGTACCAATGGACTGTTATTAGCAATGAGCTATTAAAGAGGAAACTTAAATGTATATTGCTAAGTGAAACGAGCCAGTCCAAGAGGTTACAGAGGTATGATTTCAATTATATGACTTTCTGAAATGGGCTGAACTATAGAGACAATAAAAAGATCAGTGGTTTCCCGAGGTTCAGGGTGGGGGTGGGGGTGCAGAGGAAGGAACCCAGAGAATACTTCTGTATGATACTGTGATGACAGATATGTGACGTTATGCTTTTGTCAAAACTCACAGAGCTGTATAACCTACTGCAAACTATCATCTTAGTCAATAATAATGCACCAATATTGACTCCTCAATCATGACGAATGGACTACATTAATGCAATGTTTTAATGATAGACAAAACTGGTGGTGGGTGGGCAGAGGGAGGTGGTAAATGGGAGCTCCAGGTACTTTCTGTGCTATTTTTCTGTAAACTGAAAACTGCTATAAAAATAGAGTCTATTAATTAAAAAAAAGATTGATAGAGGAGCATGGGCTCGTCTAAATCCTTCTCTATATCAGTAAGATCACAGGGCAGTGAAGGAAAGAAGTGAGAGAGAAGGGAGGGAAAAATGTGTGGTCCCCACCCACTATGGGGGAGGTAAGTGAAGGACGTGTCATGGCTGGGCAGTACATACCACCATCTGCCTGAAATTCCAACCTCACTCTCTTAACCAGGACACATCCTGACCAGGTCCTGTTAGGGACAGAAGGTCCAGAGGTACAAGAGCCTCCCTATCCCCCATTGCCTAGTGCCCTACAAAGGATAGGCATGGGATGCAATGCCTTTCTCCCAGGCAAATCCCCATCAAACAGGCTGAACTTCTGCAGGCAGGGACTTCTGCAGCGATTTTGGGCCATGTCTGAGGCCCTGTGCATGCCAGCAGGAAGGAGGTGTCCTGGGAGTTCACGAGCCTCCTGGCTTCAGTCCTTTGGTTGCATTCAGCCACATGTTCATGGAAGAAAATACAGAAATGAACACCAGCCAAGTGCAGGTAGCATGTACAAGGCATAACCTGCAAAGCTTTAGCATTTCTTTCAGTAAGTTCTTTGTGGGGTGGCAGGTTTATAAGAGAGTTTTCAAGGATTCAGCTCTTGAAATCCTTAGGGCTTGAGAAGGGCCATGCTTTTGCTGTTACTTCACCAGAACTGCATTGTCCAGGAGGAACGACTCTGAGTCACTCAGACAGGCTCTCTCTGAGGATGCTTCACCAGCTCTTGGAAGCCCTGCCATTGTGCTCAACAACATGCTTTTGGTTCTGCTTTTAAGAGGCAGGCAATGTTCCACCTCTGTTGTTGTTTCCAAAAGCCAGAGCTCAGCATGTTTTTCATAAATCGCTTTAATAAAAGACACATGAAAATGTAAAAAAAAACCTCCTTAGCATATGTGACAAGGAATGAAAGACTCTTTACAAAAATACCAAAGAAACTGGTGGGTGAATCCACCATCAAGGGGAAGAAGGGAGCTCTGATTCCTAGGTGAGATATCATTTTTGTACCAAGGAGAGTGTAAGGCTGCCTTTCTAGAAAGATTACTTGTAAAGGGAAAGCAAAGAATGCCAAGAAAAATAATGCAACTTGGCTTAATTAGTTTAGTTGAAGGCATGTTTTACTTCTGTCAGGGTAGCTAACTGAGAGTTTCTGGCCTGAGTCAATCCTTCCATCCATTTCAGTATCTATTAGTTCTGAAATCCTACAGTCCTCTTAGGAAAATCTCCCATGAAATGAGTTGTTCTAGTACCTCGAATACCTCCACTGCAACGGGCAACTTCCTAAATCTTAGTATTGGATTTCCTAACTTCTGAAAAGGCCAATCTGAGACTCATATCCTTTCAGTGGGGCTCTAAGCTGGTGCAAACTTTATGGAGGGAAGTGTCATGAAATATGTTAAAATAAAATATGTTCATACTTTTTGGCCAAGAAAGTCCTCTTCTATGAATTTACACTTCAGAAATATGTACATGATACCTAAAAGGGTATGCACATAGGAGAGCTCTCAGACTTGTCTGCAAAACCCAACTTTCGGTTGAGAGGGGACTGGTTGAATAAATTATGCTACTAGCAAGCACTGGAATTATATGTTGTCACTACAAAGAATAAGATGGTCCTATGAAAACAAAATGACAATATAATTCCTACAAAAAACATTATATGCTATGACGGTTTGAGAGGATGTATGTATCCTAGAAAAGCCATGTTTCAATCCTAATGCCATTTAGTAAAGGCAGCATTTCTTCTAATTCCTATTCAGTACTGTATGTTTGAAACTGTAATTAGATCATCTCCCTGGAGATGTGACTCCATCAAAAGTGGTTGATAAACGGGAGTAGGTGGAGACATGTCTCCACCCATTCTAGGTGGGTCTTGATTAGTTTACTGGAATCCTTGAAAATAGGAAACATTTTGGAGAAAGTGAGAGATACAAAGAGAGCGAGAAGGATGACATAGCTACAAGAAGCAGAGAGTCCACCATCCAGTGACCTTTGGAGATAAAGAAGGAAAATGCCTCCCAGGGAGCTTCATGAAATAGGAAGCCAGGAGAGAAAGCCAGCAGATGATGCTGTGTTCACCATGTGCCCTTCCAGATGAGAGAGAAAACCTGACTGATTACTCTGTGCCTTCTAACTTGAGAGAGAAACCCTGAACTTTGCTGGCCTTCTTGAACGAAGGTATTTTTCCCTGGATGCCTTAGATTGGACATTTCTGTAGACTTGCTTTAACTAGGACATTTTCTCAGCCTTAGAACTGTAAACTTGCAACTTATTAAATTCCCCTTTTAAAAAGTCATTCTGTTTCTGTTATATTGCATTCCAGCAGCTAACAAACTAGAACATATGCATAAAACATAGGCATGAATATGTCTTGAAATTCTGACAGTAGTTCTAGGTGGTGAGGAAAGGGCAGCTGTGATGGGGTGAATTTAGTTGTTGCTCCTGCTTGAAGGTGTCATTAAGACATTTCCATTTGCTCCTGCTTGGCCTCCTCTATTGTGAACTTGTGACCAAGTCCAGGAGACTCTGTGGCCTTTTTGCTGACTTTGCTTGTCACGCCCTGTTCTAGTTTGCAAGCTACCAGAATGTGATATACCAGAAATGGAATGGCTTTTTAAAGGGGGAATTTATTAAGTTGCAAGTTTACAATTCTAAGGCCATGAAAATGTCCAAATTAAAGCAAGGCTATAAAAATATCCAAGTTAAGATGCCAACAAGAGGTTACCTCCACTCAAGAAAGGCCAATGAAGTTCAGAGTTTCTCTCTCAACTGGGAGAGCACATGGCAACATCTACTAGCTTTCTTTCCCAGATTCTTGTTTCATGAAGCTCTCCTGAGGGTGTTTTCTTTCTTCATCTCCAAAGGTCTCTAGCTGTGTGGACTCTGTTGGTTCTGGTTGCTTTCAAAGTTTTTCCAAAATTGTTCCCTCTTAAAGGGCTCCAGTAAGCAACCCCACTTTGAATGGGTGGAGACACATCTCCATGGAAACCATCGAATCAAAAGTTGCTACCCACATTTGGGTGGGTCACACTTCCATGGAAACAACCAGAAAGGTCCCACCCAGCAATATTGAGTGAGGATTAAAGAACTTGGCTTTTCTGGGATGCACAACAGATTCAAGCCAGCACATCCAACCTTTGGACCCCAAAAAGACATGTTATTTCCAAATGCAAAATACATTCATTCCATAATAATATCAAAAAGCCTTAAACCATTTCAGTAATGATACAAATACAATACAAAGTCAGAAACAGTACAAAATCTCATCAAAATCAGCCTCAGGCATGGTCTGTCCTGAGGCAAAATTCTTCTCTGGCTCTGGACCTGTAAAACTCAGAGAACAAGTTATCTGCTGCCAACATACAAAGGAAGAACAGTCATAGAATACATATTCCTATTTCCATAGGGAGTAATTGGAAGGAACACAGGCATCACCAGACCCATACAGTTCTGAAAAACTGCAGGGCAAATGTGACTAGATTTCAAAGTCTGAGAGTCATTTTTCCTTGGACTTTGGAAATTGGCAGGGCCACCCCTTCCAAGGGCCCACTCAGTGGCCAGGCTCTCTCCAAATGCAACCTTGTGGGACATTGGGGAGATCAACTTTTTCTCAGTTCCACCCTTTCCAAGCATCAGGGCATATCCAGGCTGTCTGCCGTCTCCAGGCCACATGCTCATCCCCACCATGTGGTGGCAGCCAGGCTCTCCCCTATCCTCAAGGAATGTGCTCCATCTTCTCCAAGGCCTGAGGCAGCACCACTCTTACACTGAAAGGAGGTGGAAAGCCCACACTCTGCCTTTGGGGCAACTCATCCTCTCCAAGCACTTGAGTGGGTCTGCTGCCCTGGTCTAAGGTTTCTTGACTTCAGACCTTAGCTTCCATAGTTTGCCTCTGGAGTTAATTTTCCTCCAATGTGTCCCTTTTCTGTCCCTCTTAGTCCAGACTGGCAGTGGTTCCATTTATTCAGATCCCACCACACTCTTGTTGGTTTCCTATGCAATAGGCCAGGATCACGCCCACCAGACAAAAGGACTTTCCAAAAATCCTTCTTGAATAACTCCATCTCTAACCATGGCTTTTTCTGAAATGGTTGACTGGTTTCACATTTGGTTAAATCCTGACATGGGGCTATTCTCTGGGGTCTCTCTTTCTGGAAGCCCAGAATTTTCCAGACAATCAATTTCTGGCTTCTTTGTACCCAAGAGTTCAGTTATCAGCTTTTATCTTCCCTGTCACATTTCACTATAAACTGAGAGGAGAAACCAGGCTGTACTTTCACATTTAATTTTGAAATCTCTTCTGCTAAATATCAAATTTCATGGCTTTTAAAATATGCCTTTCATCTAAAGCTAGTCAATTTTGCTAGATGCCTTGCCACTTCAAAACAAGAAGCACCTTCCTTCCAGTTTGCAGTAACACATGCATTATTTCTGTCTAAGGCCTTATCAGAGGTATCTTTAGAGTCCACATTTCTACCAATGGTCTCTTCAAAGCATTCTAGGCTTTCTCTGTCAAGCTTCTCTCAACTCTGCTAGAATCTTCCCCTTATCCACTTAAAAAGCCATTCCAACATGTTTGGTATTTGCAAACTGCAGCAGCACCCCACTTCTCTAGTACCAAAATCTGTTCTAGTTTATAAGCTGCTGGGATGCAATATACCAGAAGTGGATTGGCTTTTTAAAAGGGGAATTTATTAAGTTGCAAGTTTACAGTTCTAAGGCAATGAAAATGTCCAAATTAAGCAAGGCTATAAAAATGTCCAAGTTAAGGCATCAACAAGAGGTTACCTTCACTCAAGAAAGGCTGATGAAGTTCAGGGTTTCTCTCTTAACTCAGAGGGTACATGGAGACATCTGCTAACTTTATCTCCCAGATTCTTATTTCATGAAGCTCCCCCAGGGGTGTTTTCCTTCTTTTTCTCCAAAGATCTCTAGCTGTGTAGACTCTATTGGTTCTGGTGGCTTTCAAGCTTTTTCCAGAATAGTTCCCTCTTAAAGGGCTCCAGTAAGCAACCCCACCTTGAATGGGTGGAGACACATCTCCATGGAAACCATCTAATCAAAAGTTATCATCCACAATTGGGTGGGTTACATCTCCATGGAAACAATAAAAAAGCTCTCACACAGAGCAGGTCACAGTGGCTCGGCAGGCAGAGTTCTCACCTGCGATGTCAGAGACCTGGGTTCAATTCCTGGTGCCTGCTCATGCAAAAAAAAAAGGAAAAGAAAAGAAAAAAAAACAGTAAAAAAAAGCTCCCACCCAGCAAAATTGAATGAGGATTTAAAAAACTTGGCTTTTCTGGGACACACAACAGATTCAAACCAGCACACACTCCCACCCTGATAAAATAACCATGTTGAGTGAAGAAGGGGGCTGGTTTGCTGTTAAAAAGGTAAGATCAGCAATTCAGGTTAAGTCCTCATGTTGATGTCAGCAATGCTTTAATTGCTCCTGTTACACTTATTGCCACAAAGACTAACCAATAGAGAAAAACAAAAATAGAACACAGTAGAAGTGTCCTGCTCTCCTAATCATGTACATAGGCTCCTAGGGCACTGTCATAAGTGCTGATTCTTGGAAGCCTTTTGAAGAGGAAGATGTGATGCTTAATTTCTTATGTCACGACTTAATTGGTGATGGTGGCCAGTTATTTCGTAAGCAGTGTCCCACTGGTCGCCGTGGAGGAGTTTTGTAGGTGGGATTGCCATCTCCATCAGTTGATGTTAAGTGAAGGGGATTGTCCTCAAGGATGTGGGTGGGCCTCATCCAGTCTGTGGGAGTCCTTAAGAGCAAAGAACTGAAGGTTCCCACAGGGAGAAGAGATTCTGCCTCAATATTACATCGTCTACTCCTTTCTGAGTTTTCAGCCTAAGGAATTTGGACTGAAGACTTCAATATCACATTTACAGGGATTTTGAACACCTGGCCTGCTGTACAGGATTTGGACTTGCAGCACCCATAATTATGTGAGCCAATTCCTTATAATAAGTCTCTTAACACATAAGGGATTTAAAGGAATGCACACACACACAAACATATATGCATATATACATTTATCCTCTTGGTTCTCTCCTCTGGAGAACTCTGGTACTAAACAGAAGCCCACTATTTCATGAAACCAATGTTTTTATTTGGATCCAGACAGCATGGAGAAGGGGCTTTCAAGACACAACAGACACTGAGGTGAGGTATGTCTTGCCTTGTAGAGCAATGATGTAAGGGTAGGAGATAGAAAGGCAAGGCTTTTGCAGGGTATTCTAGTTTGCTAAGCTGCTGGAATGCAATATACCAGACATGGTAAGGTTTTTTAAAGGGAATTTAATAAGGTTACAAGTTTACAATTCCAAGCCTATAAGAATGTCCAAACTAAGGCATCCAGGAAAAGATACCTTAATTCAAGAAAAGCTGATGGGTCTGGAACAGCTCTGTCAGCTGAGAAGTCACCTGGCTGGCATCTGCTAGTCCCTTGCTCCTAGGCTCCATTGC
>PVIY010053171.1:0-14830 GCA_004026745.1 Myrmecophaga tridactyla | reverse complement strand
GGGAGTGCTGTAAATGGATTGCTGAGCTCAGGGAGGGTGGGATGAGGCTGAGAGACACTATGGGTGGGGTCAGGAGTATCCTAGGTATGGAGGTTAGTCCCCGCAACCTTTGTGCCCTGACAACAGCCTACAAGTAACAGGGAGGGGGAGGTTGTGCTCGGGAGGGGTGCAGGAAAGGTGGGTTGGCCTGCACTGCGGTGGGGGTGTGAGGCAGGTACATGCTCTGGGGGCTGGGCTGGTGGGGTGGAGACACTTGGAGTATGGGGAATGGAAGCAGGTGACAGGGTTCAGGTGCATGGGGTGTGGGGTGAGTTGTCAGTCTTCGGGCTGTGCTTGTGAGGGTAGTGCACCCAAGGAATGCATCCTGGCTTACTTCCTAGTCCAGTGTTCTGGTCCATGCAGTCCTGTGGGCTCCGCACCCCTGCACCAGCTTTAGCTTTTTGCCTCTCAGTTCCTCAGCCTACACAACCAGGGCTGCCACATGTGGTGCAGAAGGCTCTCCCTGGTCATTCATCCTTCTGTCCCTTCTCTAAGTTTTCCTGTGGAGCAGGGCTAATCTGGAGCTACTCTCATCAGCTACCTTCTCTGTCTCTAGTCTTTTATACCTTACTGAAAGGGGATGCAATATTTTGAATAATGCAATATAAGAAAGTTGAAGAATAATGCAGTAGTGATAATTTATTTCACTATTGTATTATCCTTTTCAGTAATTTCATCATTCTTCCCTCTTCGTCTTTTTAAAGCAAAGTGGTAAAATTAAGATATAGAGCAAAAGAAGATCAATAATCCTGTTAATGTACCTTAGATTTCTAAAAGGGTTCAGTGCACCTTTGTAGCAATTAGAACATAAAGTAAGTTTTATTCTATTTTTAAAAATAAGTTAATTTTCTCTTTGTTCCTTGGAAGACTCCTGAAAGAATTAATAGAACTGTTTATAGTTCTTTATAGTTAGTTAGAACTGCTCCCGTAAGAAAGTAAAGAACTGAAGTGTGTCCAGAGAATCCTGATGTTTTAAACCAAGGGCTGAGTTGACCAGAAATATATACTGGCTGTATTAATGAAGCTTTTATTATGGAGTCAACTACAATGGGAATGAAGTTAGTTTCAGTCTTTCTTTACTACACTTAAGCTTGCAGGAGTTTGGTCTAGCTCCGTCTTTGTATTTTGGCCTTCCCCTTATCTGTGCAGCAAGAACAGAAAGATAGATTACCTTCTTTTACTGAGGTAGGTGCTTCTTCCTCCTGTTAATTTTGCTTGCAAGAGCCCTGCTTTATCTCCTGCATCTCTCTTCTAACCTATTTTCTTTATCAAAATCCTTGAACTCTTAGGTGTTCAAGTGAACTATATCTTTGCTGAGTGTACAGCACTGCCAGCGTCCCAACGGGGAAGAATCTCTGCGAGGTGTGTGAGCCAAGCACGATTGCAGTGTGCAGGCATTGTAGTCATGTGCCAAACCCAGGAGTAGGCTGCCAGTGCAAATGCCACGTTGACATGGCATTTACAAGTTTAGGATCTGGAAAAGCACTGGTAATGGAACACCCCCCAGCTATCTCATTTAGGGTGGCAGTAACTGTGCCACTCTGACTTTCACACTCAGACATCAGAGTTAGGAAGCAGTGCTTCATATAGAATTTGAAATGATCACTGCCTCTTTTTCTAGGAAATAATGAGTCTTATTAATCTGTTCTTGGGGATGCTGGATAACCCATAGTGGTTAGAGTACAGACTCTGGAGTAAAATCTGGATTTGAATCAAAGGCTCTATCGCTTACTAACTCTGTGACATTGAATAAGTTACTTAGTCTGTTTAGATCTCAATTTCCCGTCTACAAAACAGGGATATGAATATCACTTTCTTTGTATGGTTTTTGGAAGGATTGAATAATATATTAAAAGTGCTTAATCCAAAAAATAAATAAATGGGAACAAATGTTAAAATAAATTGGGTAGAGGGAAATACTAGTGGTCAATGAGAGTGAGGGGTAAAGGGTATGGTATGTATGAATTTGTTCTTTTTTCTTTTTATTTCTTTTTTCTGGAGTGATATAAATGTTCTGAGAAATAATCATGGTGATGAATATACAACTGTGTGATGATATTGCGAGCCATTGATTGCACACCAAGTATGGAATGTTCACATGTTAAGAATGTTCGTGTTGTATGTTCATTGATTTTATTAATAAAAACTTTTTTAAAAAGCACCTAATCTAAGTGCCTGTCTAATAGTAAGTGTTCAATAAATGTTATATCTTTTTCACATTCTTCAGAAACTCATGAGAAATCAGGTTTTCAGCTATTCCTATATTTTGGTAAAAAGTAGAAATATTATTTGCCAGGGATATGTTGTCACACATGAACTTATGTGTAGACTCTCCTTTTGCTTAGGCATTAGTAGAATGATGTTTGATACTATGTGCAGAAAACCCAGGACATATTTTTCTTTACCTCTCTTGAAAAATTTAGAGCTGAAGTCAGGGTCATTTGAGCATTTGGCATCTCTATATTTTTTTAGCTGCAGAAACCATTTTCATGTTAAGAATTTAGTTCTGTAATAGCAGTCCTTTAATTGACCTGGAACTTCTATTGCATATTCTAATGCAAAGTGAAGACCTAGTGCTATTCTGAAGGAGATGCTGTGGCTTACTAGGGAGACTATCAATTTGGAGTAGGTAACAGAGTTCTTGGTCTTGATTAAGTCTTTTATCGTAATCTTTACTAGCTATATATAATAGGCTTTTCTGCATTACTTATATAAAACGTAATATTCATCATAGTTCTTAGTTTTTTCCTTTAATCTCTTTCAGTGTTATTAATAAATTCTCTCATAATAAAATTATGTCTTTTCTACTTTCTTTGTTTTTCAGATCTTCAAAGCTGCTGAGGGCATTCTATATCCCCTTCCTGTCAGATCAGTATACAGTGTATGCAAACTACTCCATCCTCAAACCCCGGAAAACAAAGCAAACCAGGAAGAAAAGTGGAGGTTAGCAACACAGCTAGGGCCCCAAAGGACAACCATTTTGTTAACTAATGATTCCACTGACATGACTCCCTCTAAGTTGTGACTTGTAATATTTGTAATAAAGTTCTTTGACATGAATACTGACATCTGGGTGCTTTGGACTAAAGTCAATTTCATTCACTCCTTACCAGTGTCTCTGTTCTGCATGTAAACTTCTTGCAAATAGGCAGGGAAAGCACAGGTAGATACCTTGTTCCACATCTCACTGTTTTTCTTCTGTTCAATTATTTACTAGAGTGGAGAAGAGCAGAATCTACTTACAGGAAGAACTGAATATCCCTGGAATTGATGGCTGTATTAAGTTGTTCTCCACTCTGCCTGGCATCAGGGAACTAGCAAGCCTCTCTTTGGCCATATGGGCTTCTCCACCAAAGCTGTCTGGCAGCTCCTAGCAGACCTGGTTCAAATCCTAGTCCTGAAAATGAGTGCAGCCTAGTTGCCAACCCACATGGCGTTTTCACCTGCGCAAAACTAAGCTTCCATAAAGTGCTTCACAGAACTAGGACTGTGTTCTGGAGCTATCTCAGGAAAAAGACAACCATTTGAGGAACTGACCTAATTTTATTATATGTGATGTCTCTAATTTTCATTTTATTTCCTTTACAAAAATTGTAACTATATGGTTTTCTTTCTTTTTTAAGTTTAATGTACTTTTTCTTAAATTCAAGACTTTCTATATAAAAGTACCAACTGACCAGACTATACCTCTATAGGGCATATTTGGAGAAAGTTAATTTTGTCATTTGGTAGATTTGATGACATCACATTTTGAAGTAATATATTCTGACGCCATGTCTGAGGATATTAAGAATTTACTTTTGTTTCACCTAGTGAAAAGGACCAATGTATATTTATAGTACCTGCTTTTGAGTTCTGACTTCCACAGAGCACATCTGGCTTGAGGGTCTTCTAGTCAAATAAACAATAATAAGGACCTTATTAAAATTTAATAAGTGCATACTGTCACTTTACCTTTACCTATGACATTTTACCATCTACAGGCCCTTTCATAGCTGTTCTCTCATTCTGATTTTTAGCGAGAGTTTTATCTGGATTTCTTTGAGTTTTTTTTTTTTGAGCCTGTGCGTTAGACAGTCACATCTGTGCTTCATGATGCATGCTGGCCTTTGACAGGAAAGTATTGCTCAGGTTGGGGAGTCATGCATTTCGGCAGCCTTACAGGATCCAATATCAGTATTCTCCTGTAGTAAATCTGGGGTCACATTATAGGTGCTTTATTTCCCTAAGGGTTACTGTTTCTAGTGTCTGCAAATAGGATGATTCTTTTTAAACAGTCTTCACCTTTTATTTTTCAAAGAGAAGGACTTTTCAACAAGAATTGGTCTCATCAGAGGAGGAAAGAAGGGAAGAAATGGGTAGTTACCGTATAAAAAGTCTTCTCTTCTGGATTCCCTATAAAGAAATTAAGTGCTGGAGAGGTAGTAAGTCTAGTGAGTATAGAATGATAACTAGAGAGTGAAGATAGATTGGACTCCTATTTGCTGCCTAAAAGATTTTGGGGATTTAATTTTAAATACCTGCTTACTGTTTTCCAAGGCAAATATTGGCATATAATCTGACTCCAGGGCAGAGAATTTTGAGAGAAATCTCTTGCCGTATCTGCAAAAATAACATATTGTCCTTCACAGTGGCTAAAGCTGTCCACTTTTTGCACAGATAAATTATTAGAGTCAAGTAATGGAAGTCTATGATGAATAACTCTTTTTCTTAAATCAAGTGGTATAATGCTTATTTTATTGTCTTGTGTATTAAAAAAAAAAGGCTTTCTAAACTAGAACTTAATTGTAATTCTGCATAAAAAAGGTCATGACTGATCCAGGGAATCGCTGAGAATATATCTCTTTAAAAATGGAATTCTGTTTGGGAGAACACAATAAATTGCAGGGCACTGTGCCAAGTTCTATAGATAGGGGATACAAAAATTAATGGGTTTTGATGTGAAGGCATTTTTCATATGATATTATACAAATATGTTAAAGCATCTCCATTTTTTAGCAGTGCAGGGAGGGAGGTTAGTTTTGTGTGAGAAAAGAGTGGTAAAAATCCGGTCAGAGTAAGATTTCTCCTCCAAAAAAAATTAGTGTTCAACACAAACTGGCTGCTTTGCTCACCTGCAGGATAAAGTACCTAAGGTACTTATTTCTTTATAGACTGTTGGGTATCAAGGAATGAGGACTTACAAATGACTTGTGATAGCCTTTGATTTGGGGCTGAGAAAGGGAGTACGTGTACTTGGCAAGTCCGAGGGTTTATGATTTCTAGATCTTATGAAGCCTTATCTGAACTCCAATGCCTCTCATACCAAGAACCATTATTAAACAAGACTGAATAGTAGCTGTCTATTATCAAAATTTACTTCTTACCAGGCAGGTCTCATTAAAACAGGTTGTTTAAATCTCTTGGGATAATCACAGAAAGTTGCAGCCCAGTCTATAACTAAATTCAACTTTAGGAAC
The DNA here is from genome assembly GCA_004026745.1 of Myrmecophaga tridactyla. Lineage (NCBI taxonomy): Eukaryota > Metazoa > Chordata > Mammalia > Pilosa > Myrmecophagidae > Myrmecophaga > Myrmecophaga tridactyla. The sequence goes on along the minus strand of PVIY010053171.1, from coordinate 9,332 downwards.
AGACTGTTTTAAATCACGTTGGTTCTTGATCCCAACTATTTACTTGGGTCATTTTTCCTAATTTGGATTTTTGAAAAAAAACCATAAAAACCCTCTGTTTTTGCATTATTAGATGTAGGGGTACCTGGGCAGAGCCCCAAAGATAGTGTTTTACATTTTGTGGGATTTATCAAACTAAGAATTCACTGTGACTGTGCAGTGTTCTGGCTCCTGTCAGGCAGCTCTGCTTCTAATTTGGTTAATTTAATTTTCCCCAAAGAGCAAAGAGACCTATTTAATCTTTGTTTCCACAGGCTTATTAAAGCTCATGTATTAATCTATTCGTATGCTCTTACATTAAATGCCTTAGGTAAATGGATAGACGTGCTCAGCTTTATTATAATTTTTTTTTGCAACAGAAAGATCGTAGTTCTTTATGGCATTGTTGGATTTCAGCAGCTCTCTGGTCTGCCAGTAAATCTAAATGAATGCTGCCTTTAATTTTTCCAATATATATATAACCATGTGATTCATGCTACAAATGAAATCAGGAAGCAGTACAGTGTTGAAGCACAAGTATTATCCAATTTATTTATCTTCCTGATTCTTGTTTTTTATTTCATGTGTCAGTGTTTATATTATATACTTTATTGTATTTACTGTGAAAGAAAAAATAAATCTTGATGGTTTAATTTTCCTTATCTTAAGGTGCTATTTTTTGTTTTGCTTTTATTTTTTAAATCTTTGTTGGAAAAAATTGGACACCAAGGGAGCCTACCTCCTTTCAACTCCCCCTTCCTCCCCTCAGTTATATAGAACTGTCTTCTACAGGCCAAAAAGCAAAGAGTCCAGAATGTTTATCCTGAAAGTTGTAGGAAGAAGCCTTTAAGAAACCCAGTGAGGGTTAGTTTTATTTTACCTGTATAAAAACAAAGAATAGGTTAGTCAGAGGATTGTGGGTTATTGTTAAACTGTTAATCATGTCTCCCCTCACAACTGTGCTTGACTAACTGAAAAACAACAATAACTAAAAGCAAACAAACAAACAAAAAAAGCGTAGTAGGAATTATTTGATGTTTCAATGTTGTGTCTATAGTAGATAAAGTTCCTGAATTCATCTTAAGTGTTTGGGTTGAGAATCTCTGGGCTGTGAGAATCCAATTTTCACAGTAATGCCAATTCAGTTGTATGTTTGTTACGAGTTGTCTGGAGCAATAAAACTTTTTGCAAATGAATTCCTAACATCATTCCTATACCTTGTACCTTATACCCAGTAACTTCTAGAAGCTTCCTGGCTTTGTATCATTGGTTATCATTTTTCTTCCCATATGACCCAAAATGTTCTTGTAACTTGATTTAATTTGTTTCTTCCAAATTGTTTTAGGGGAAGATGCTTTTATTAGTATAATTCCAGTAGGGAGAAGTCCACAGCCTTAATGAGTTCCGTTTCCCTTGCTAGAGTGTCATCTTTCTGTCTCTTTATTTGTTACTTTTCTTTTTAGGTCCAGCTCAAGTTTCCATCTTCTATGAAGCCTTTCTTCAGATTCCTGAGATTATTTCCTTTTCTGAAATACTGAGATTATTTCCTTTTCTGAATCCTCTTGAGTACCTAGTGTCTTTACCAGCAGCATAGAACCTGAACACATAAGCCTTGTAAACCTGTCTGCCAAGAACACTGTTGGCAAGTCTAGAGGCAAAGATCACATCACACTTGTATGTTTTCCCACTGCTCCACACAGTTCTGTGAACATTTGGCATAGTACATGTTTATTGAGAATGATGAAGAAAGAAAAGTACAAAGTACAGCAGAAACTGATATACTGCTATTGCTTTCTGCTTAGCACAGATATATAGACCACAGAAAATAGAGCAAGTCATACAGCCTGCAGAACTCAAAGGACAATTCGGAAGATGTGAATGAAGTGGAGCATGTATATATTTGAACAGTTCTGAGAATTTCACACAAGACAGAAAGATTCTTTAGGGTAGTTTCTAAAAAGAAAGATGGTGTGCCTAACTGAATATTTATTTTATTGAGTTTGGAGGGTCAGACTTGGCCCAGGAGACCCTCTGAATGAGTTTCGGTCACAAAGCCTCTCTGGGTGTCAGGAAGTGCTCAGGTCCTACCAGCTACATGTCCTATTGGGAAGAGGAAATCTATCTTCAAGGTGACTTTGTAGTGAAAAAAGCAAGTTCAATAATAGTAAATTGTAAGTGATTTTTTTTAATTGAAAGTTGTTTGGTCCCTTCAGTTGTGGAGTTCAGCATAGATATGACATTTAAACACATAAACAAGAAATTTGATAGACATCAGAATAACGAAATTAAGAAATTTGGATTAAAGATAAGAGATCAGAGTTGTAGTGATATGGACAGACTGGGAATTTTCTGTCGTTGCTTCTTAAAATAGTTTCTGTTTAACGATTGGCTAAACAGCATGTTTAACGATTGGCTAAATAGCATTTTACTTGAGTGTGCGCACTTTTTTCCTAAGATTTTAAGTGAATCTTCAGGTTTTCATAAAATAATCCAAGCTGGTAGGATAGGTAAGGTTTAATAGGCAAGAGAGAGTAAGAAAAAAGGTCTGCAGAGACAAGACCTAGATAGAACCTGGGTAGCCAGGGGTGATAATTAGGAAAAGACACCAAATATTTGTCTACTTATCTTTGGTGTGATTGTGTGCCTCTATCAATAGCAGTAGTAAATGGATATAGCTACATATCATAAAAAAACACCTAGGAATTTGAAAAAATACTGATGCCTGGTCCTGTCCGAGACCACTAAATCAAAATTTCTGTGGGTCAATTTCTGTTTGTTTTTGGTTTTGTTCCTAGTTTCTGGACTTGCTAATGATGCTACGCTATCATTACATGCCTGGAGATAAAGGTACAGATCAGGTGACTTCTTAATGTTCCTGATGCTAAAAGATTGATTCAAGATGAACTTACTCTGATGACAGTTTTTCGCAGATCTACAACCATGAATTCCAGACATTGACTGTTTTATTTGAGTTCTCCCTGACCTTCATTCACCTGCAGGACCAGTGTTTGGCAACTGGTGTCCTTTACCTGCCATTTGTCCGTAAAGGGTGTCCTTTCTAATGAAAAGGGCATGCTTTCTGGTTTCTGTGTAGCTGCATCAGCAGCGTTGAACTCCATGCTGAAGAACATATAATTTATAGAGCAATGATTCTGAATTATAGTTGCATATGAGAATCACCTGGTAACCCTTTTAAAAAAATAGCCATTCTCTGGATGACCCCCAGAAATTCTGATTCAGTGGTCTGGAATGGGCCCAGGCATCAGTATTCTTTCAAATTCCCTAGGTGTTTTTTTTATGATATGCAGCTATATCAGTACCACTGCTATTGAGACAAACAATCACACCAAAGATCAAAGATGAATAGGCGAAATATTTGGTGTCTTTTCCTAATTATGACCCTGGCTACCCAGGTTCTATCTAGGTCTTGCCTCTGCAGACCCTTTTCCTTCCTCTCACTTGCCTGGCAAGCCTTACCTATCCTATGTCCCATTCTTCTGGGCCCTGCTTTCTGCAAAACAATGAACTAATATGGTACTGAAGTGCATTAATGGTTGTTAATAATTTACTGTGGTATTTTTCCCATTGAGCCTCCCATCCCAGTACATTTGAATGTGAATACAGCTAGAAAATAAAGAAGGAAAGACTATAATTTTGGCAATTTCATGTAAATTCATTGCCATTTTATTTATTTATTAGCTGGGAGGAGAGAGTTTGAGCAGGCAGATCCCATCTTCAGGAAGACTCTCCAACTTTCAAATTCAACCCTTGGCCCCATTTTGGCTTATTCAGGTAAGTAATTGTGACTGTTTTGAGTGGAGAATGGGAAACAAAATGTGTGTGGTTATTTAGCACTCCTGCTCAAGACTCACTGAGGGGAGCTTGCCTTATAGAATTTCTATATACTTAGCTCTGTTTATATGAGATAATACATATGTTATCCATGAGATAAATACCTCTTTCCCTTTTTTCTTGTGACACTGGTCTTCCACAGAGAGCTTTTCTGGAGCTGCCACCACCCCCTCAGACATGAAAGCAAAGGCTAATCTCATTTTGAAAGGAATTACTTAAAATGTGTGCATTCAACCAACAAGAAAACACTGTATGTATGATTCAGGAGTTGGTCTTGTCTCTTATTTCCTTATTAATATCTCTAAGCCTTCCTGGTATTTCCTGTAATGTGTTCCCATTTTTTCTTGCTAATGAAATTTGTGGAGGTATGTACGTAGGAGAGGTGGTAGTTTTCCTGTGCTATGCTATATTTGCAAAGGAATCTTAGGGAATTTTTTTTTTTTAACCAAGCCCTTTCCCCCTTCCTTGGACCTTTTTAAATAATTATGTTTATTTTAAAAAGTCTATGATTACTGGAGGTATTCTAGGGGTAGGGGGAGAGCACCAAAGTTTTAATTTTTTTTACCTTCAAGTGTGACAGTCTGAAAACATCACAAAGTTTCTGCAATGAAGTTATAGAGACTTTCCTACTGGCCAGCAGAGGGCATTCTATTCTCACTAAAATTTTCAGAGCTCCTCCCCCCTGGGAAACTAGTTTCAGTATTTTTGCCTTACACTTGTTGTAGAAATTTCACTGTAAGTTGAAATGTCCGAGTTGCTTTTCTTTAGAACCTGTAACCCAACACTGCACTCCTATGTTGCTGTATTTGTAAAAATTTCCTGGAGAAAACCATGTCTGCAAGTTATCAGTATATGAATTATCCATTACAAGAGCAAGTCCCTGGATGGTAGACTATCCACAGGTAGTTAGTCAAATCTTCTCAGTTAATTTCAATTCTATTTGGGGTGATTGATATGTGTTTGAGTGAAGCAGCTCCTTTTAGGGTCAATTAACAGTCATTTGCCCCTTTAAGGGCAAACTACTTCATACACACTGTTCTAACTTTGCCTCTGCTAACTTGTTAATATTGTCAAAGGCAACCCCCAAAATATATGAATGCCAACACATTATCCACAGCAGAGTAGCACCACAAAAGGGCCCAGCCCCTGTAAAGTAATGGAACTTAAATACCTTTGAATTGCTCCTCCTGCCTAGGTCATAGGGTAAAAAGCAAACATCTGCAGAAGGAAACAGAATTTGCATTTAAAAAATTTAGGCTAACCACCTAGGCAGATTTAGGCCTAGGAACAGACATAAGAAAGGTTTCCCTATTTTGTGTAACACCCTCCTTTGAACTCAATCTTAGAACCATATGAGGAATGTATTGTTTTGTTTTGTTACCCTCTAGAGTGTCACGTTTGTCCGTGGAGAAATAATATGAATAATAGCTAGCATTTATTAAGCACTTACTTTGTGCCAGGAATATACTGTTATTTTTTTCCACACGCAGTCCTCACAATAACATTCTGATGTAGGTAACTATTATTATCCTTTTTTTATAGATGGGGAAACTGACATTCAGAGATATTGTCTTGGCCAAGACTTTGTGGCCTCTCTGTTAGCCATGACTTTATACTCCCTATTTCATGAACCCTTTAAAGCCCGCAGCCCATGACCTCCTGTTTTGTACGTAATGTTGGAGTATCTGGAGGATTTGATGGGCAAAGATGAGGACAGGATCCAGTCAAAGTTGTTTTACTTGTTCACCACCCTCTGCATCTCCTTCCAGTAACCACATTCTGGAGTTGTCCTGGTAAGAAAGAGTCTGCAGACAGCTCAGCCTCTGTAGGGGCTTTTCTAGAACACTGTGGGCCCCAGCTAATATTTAATCACACAGCTAGATCAGAGAAAGAGCTGGTTTCCTGAAGTCCTAGAAGTTAGTGGAAATTCCGGTTTCTGATTACAGTTCTAGCTGGAGTTCTGCTGAGATGTGGATGGCGTGTCCAGGGTATCTTGGCATGGGTCCATTTTATTCCTGTGACTTTTCTCCCTAACAGTTTGCTGGATACATCAGAAAAGGAAGTTGGCAAGAATACCATATTCCAGGAAGACCACAGGGAAAAGCTTTCAGGGGCCCAAAAAGATTTTACTAAGCTCTGCTTCTGCTAAATCAAACCTCTGTCTAGCTAGTTTGAGGACAGTGTGCCCTGTTGCTGAAAGTGACTACTTATGCTGACTGTATCTATGTCTTATACAAAAATAAGAGAGAGGAGGGAAATCTGGACCCTACCCTGTGAACATAGCCGGTTTGGACACAAAATAGCTGGGCAGGAGAAGTCTAGTATACCTATCTATGGATGCCATGGGGAAGACCAGTCAGGGGAAAGTAGAGCACTGACTTCAGAGTGATAACCAAAAGCCAAAAGGTTGGTTTGTTTGAACACCTAATAATTTTCGTGACTCAAAATTCAAAAAGTACAGATGCAATGTGGTATCCTAGATTGGATCCTGAAACAGAAAGATTAGTGGAAAAACAGGTGAAAATTTAAGTCAATTTTAGTAAATAGTAAACAAAGTACATATGAATATCCTATATATTTAAACTCTTTCATCTCTGTTTCTCAGGCACCCAGTTACTTTCCCATAACCAAACAATGTTATTAGTTGTGTGTGTCCTTCTAGAGATTTATTTGTGCATATGCAAGTACATGCTTGTGCATTCTGCTTTACACAAATGGTAGCATACTATATACACTGTTCTGACCGTGCTTTTTAAGATCAATTTGATATTACACATTGAGGAGCAACCTGTTATTTATGAACATTTTCAGTTTAAGTAATACCATGCAACTTCTATAACATTGTACACTGTGATTTTCTCACTTAACACCGTATCAAAGGTTTCTGTTAAGTTACGTATAATAGCCAGCAAAATAACCAGGGGTTCTGTCCTGAGAACATTAAAGCCTATAGTAGGACTCAGAGGCCTAAGAATATTTTTTTTTAATTAAAAAAATTAACAAAAAACATTAGATATCATTCCATTCTACATATATAATCAGTAATTCTTAATATTATCACATAGTTGCATATTCATCATTTCTTAAAACATTTGCATCAATTTAGAAAAAGAAATAAAAAGACAACAGAAAAAGAAATAAAACGATAATAGAGAAAAAAAGATTATACATACCATACCCCTTACGCCTCGCTTTCATTTACCACTAGCATTTCAAGCTGAATTTATTTTAACATTTGTTCCCCCTATTATTTCTTTTTATTCCATATGTTCTACTCTTCTGTTGATATAGTAGCTAAGAGGAGCATCATACACAAAGGTTTTCACATTCACAGAGTCTCACTGTGAAAACTATATCATTGTTCAATCATCATCAAGAAACATGGCTACTGGAACACAGCTCTACATTTTCAAGGCCTAAGAATTTTGAGAAAGATCACGATGCTTATTTGAGCATAAATCTACCCTATGGTCAGGGTAAGTACTAATTCTGACTGCTATTCTTGGGGATTTAGCCTGCTTGCCTTCAGCGGAGGTCTCCAGATACTCTCCTTTTTTTGTGGGGGGTGAATGGTCTGAGAATTGAACCCGGGTCTCCCGCATGGAAGGTGAGCATTCTACCACTGAACCACTGTGTGCCCCTCTCTTTTTTTGTTTTGGCATGGGCACAAGATTCATGAGCCTTTTGTAATAAATAGCACAACTTCTAGCATTTACACTGTGCTTTCCATTTACAAAGCATTTTTATATTCTGGGTATTATTCTTTTCAACCAGCCTGAGACATAAGTAGAGTAAGACTTGCCCCTATCTTACCAATCAGAAAACCTTATGGACAGCCTTGAGTCAGGTCTTCTGACTGTAAATCTTGTATCCTTTTCATTCTTTCACATTAGTTTTCTCTGTTGCCAAAGCTCAGTTGACTGGAATGTTTCTTTACCTGTGCCTACTTCCTTAGTAGATAACTATTAATATCTAATATTTGAGGGCTTATTCTTACAAGGCACTAATCTAAACACTTTATATGAATTTTCTTACTTAATCTTCTTAACAGCTCCACTTTACAGATGTAGAAATCAAGATTCAGAGAGAATAAGTTAATTGCCCAAAGCCCCATGGGCAGTAGATCTGGGACTTAAATCCGGGCCATCCTGACTCCAAAATATACTCTCTTAACCATTGTATATACTGCCCTGAATCAGAACTGACTGCCCCATTTCTTTGCTTTTCTCTTTCCAATAATCCATCCAAAATTTTGCTCTGAAAATCTGATACCTTTTTAATATATAGTGATGTACAGTGGAATGCAGGTACAAATACAGTAGGGAGTAGTAGTAATTTTAAAGCCAGAATCCCTGATTGTGAGTTTTATATCTCCTTCCAATTCACTGTGTGACTCCAGGAAAAGTCTCTCTTTGTTGTAGGATTCCCAAGCATAAAAATGGAAATAAAAATTTGCCACAAAGTAAACAGAGGAGAAAAAAGGTGATGATGTTGAGATGAAATTGAGATGAAGTTATTTGGGTTCCACAGAATGAAGACATCCTCTTTTTTTAAAAACATTTAAAAAAATTTTTTTTAATTTTATTTTTTTTAAATGCCAAAAAACACGTAACAAATGTAAACATTCCTATTTTGATCATTCCGTTCTGCATATATAATCAGTAATTCACAATATCATCACATAGTTGCATATTCATCATCTTGATCATTTCTTGGAACATTTGCACCTATTCAGAAAAAGAAATAAAATGAAAACCGAAAAAAAAATTTATACATACCATACCGCTTACCCCTCCCTTTCATTGATCACTAGCATTTCAAACTAAATTTATTTTAACATTTGTTCCCCCTATTATTTATTTTTATTCCATATGTTCTACTCGTCTGTTGACAAAGTAGATAAAAGGAGCATCAGACACCAGGTTAAAACATTTTTTATTGGAAAATGTAACATATATACAAAGCAAAGAAAGAAAAAAGCAAAAAATTTCAAAGCACACTTCAACAACTAGTTACAGAACAGATTCCAGAGTTTGTCATGGGCTACTATTCCACCATCTCAGATTTTTCCTTCTTGCTGCTCCTAAACACTGGAGGCTAGAAGGAATATTAATATAATGATTCAGCAGTCATACTCGTTTGCCAAATTCTGTTTTCTCTGTTATACCTCTTTCTTTGATCTTTCTCCCAATCTGTAGGGATCTTTGGGCAATGCCTGTTCTGACTTTCATGTTGAGAAGGGGTATCCACACTAAAGGATAGGGGGATGTAATTAACTGATATTCCTAGAGAGGCTGGTCCCTCTAGGTTTTAGGATTTATCTGACCTAGGAACCCTCCTGGAATTATAGGTTCTGAGAAAGCAAACTTAGCACATGAAACCTTTACTGAGTATCAGTTCAAGTCCTAGGTGTTCTCAATGATGAACAGGAGAGATGCTGGTTGAGGTTTAGCAAACCATGG
>PVIY010053170.1:0-14701 GCA_004026745.1 Myrmecophaga tridactyla | reverse complement strand
TGCGAGAATGAATGAAGTTGTGAGGCATGCACCTAGGTGAATAAACCTTAAGGAATATGTTAAATGAAACATCAGTGACAAAAAGACAAATTTTATGACTCAATCATATGGACTAACTATAAAACAAAAGCTCAGTGAACTGAAGTTGAGAGCACAGGTTGTCAGGTTGGGGCCTATTGTGAAGGGTCCTGGACTGTGAGCTCTGACAGCAGTCACATCTGTTCAGGAGGTGTAATGTTAATTCTGAATTCTGAGATACTGAGCTGTTTGTTTATAACCTAGCTGTCTCCAGAAACTTCAGGTATTCATGTGACACGTGAGGCTCAGAGTACATGGAATCTTGAATAGGGTATAAAACTTTGTGGCTTTGTCCAGATTAGTGTGATGCCCTGATCAATCCAAGAGTAATTTGGGGAGAGAATAAAAAATTATTTGTGAAATCCCCTTGGGGGACTGAGGAGAAAAGAGAAAATATTCAACTTCCCCATTTGGAGAATTTCTGATATTCTTGCAAGCAGTTGAGGACAACCAAATCAATAGGCCAAGCCCTCGATTTTGGGGTTCACCCCTATGAAACTTATTCCTGCAAAGGATAGGCCAAGTCTGCTTAAAACTATGCCTAAATATGTTAATGTTTTTGTTTGTTTGTTGTTAATTTTTTTAATTAAAAAAAAAAACAAAAAAACTATGCCTAAGAGTCACCCCCAGAGAACCTCTTTTGTTGCTCAGATGTGGTCTCTCTCAGCCAGCTTGGCAGATGAACTCACTCCCCTCCCTCCTATGTGGGACAGGACTCCCAGGGGTGTAAATATCCCTGGCAACATAGGATAGAAATCCCCTTCTTGACCAAAAAGGGGAAGAGAGAAATGAGACAAAATAAAATGTCACTGGCTAAGAGATTTCAAACAGAGCTGAGAGGTTATCCTGGAGGTTATTCTTACACATTATAGAGATATCCCTTTTTAGTTTATGGTGCATTGGAGTGGCTGGAGGGAAGTACCTGAAATTGCTGAGCTGTTTTCCAGCAGCCCTGATTTTTGAAGAGGATTGTATAAAGATTCAACTTTTACAATGTGACTGTGTGACTGTGAAAACCATGTGTGTGTGGTTCCTTTTATCCAGGGTATGGACAGATGACTAAAAATATATAGATAAATACATAATAGGGAGGACAAAGGGTAAAATACGTAGATGGAAATACACTAGTGGTCAATGACAAGGAGGGGTAAGGGGTATGGGATGTGGGAGTTTCCTTTTTTCTTCTTTTATAGGAGTGATGCAAATGTTCTAGAAACAATCATGTGATGAACACACAACTATGTGATGACACTGTGAGCCACTGATTGTACACCATGTGTGGACTGTGTGTGTGTGAAGATTTCTCAATAAAAATATTGAAACAAAGCAAAACAAAACCAAAGAAGGGGTGATGTCACTGAAAATGACAGAGAAAGAACCTCTGGAAACTGGCAAACGCTGTCAGAATCAACCATCCTAAAACTCTGGAAATAAACCAACGGCGTACACACATCCAGGAAGCACATATTCAAGAAAACCAGCCAAATATAAGAATCAATGAGTTTTGTTTTAATTTGCCTACCCCACTGCTCTGTCTCCAGCTCCAACACAGCCCCGAGAACCATCTGCCGCAGTCATGGAGACGACAGGCCAACGACAGCCCAGGCTCCTCCAAAGCCTCACTGTCCCCCGTGCTGTCCCATCTAGCCCTGCGGGGAGCTCCCTGGAAGCCCCGCTTGCAAGGCCGTCTCTGCAAGCCTGACTCAGTACAGTTGGTGGAAAGGCCTTCTTTTCAAGAGACAGGTGCTCCACTGCACAGCCGACCAAGACACATAAACAATGGGCTGACCAAAGCTGAGGAAGAGAAGGACACTGGGGCCTGGAAACGCTCTGACATATTCCTGGGAACGCAGAGGCCAGCAGCTCCCGCTGACCCTGAGGCTGGCCGAGCTGATGGTGAGCCTGGCACACACTGCCCTGCACCACAAAGGCTAGGTGTCTGGCTGGTTCCAAGCACGTGAGGAATCTCCAGTCAGTACCTGAGACTACCTGAGAGCGCCAACAACCAAACACACATGCTTCACAAAATCAGTGCCAAGAAGTCACTAAGCAAATAGTAACAGCTGCAACCAGCAGCAACAACTGACCTGAGGGAGCAGGGATAGTCTGAGTTCTGGAGGTGCCACGTTATTTAAAATGCCCAGCTTTCAATAATAAATTATGAGACATGCAAAGAAACAAGAAAGTAAGTTCCATATATAGGAAAAAAAAGTTCACAGACAGGAGGAACCTCAAAAACATTGCACTAGGTGAAAGAGGGCAGGGAAGGCTGCATATTGTCTGACCCCTTTTTTGTGGCTTACCCAGAGTCAGCCAGCCAGGGGCAGAGAGCACATGAAGCTGCCAATGATGGGAGGGAGAGGGAAAATGATTACTCCATGGGCAAGAATTCTCCCAGGGAGATGAAAAGGTTTTGAAAATAGAGCCAGTGGTGGCCAACACGCTGAAGACACTAAATACCCCTGAACAGCATACCTTAAAATGGTTAACTGGATGGCGTGTGAATTTCACTTCAATTAAAAAAAAAAAAGACAATCAAAAGCGCTCCAGAGAAAGCCCAGACACTGGCCTTACTAGACAAAAACAGGATTAAAGTGCTAAAGGGAACCGTGGACAAAGAACTAAAGGAAGCCAGCAGAACATGCCTCGACAAATGAGAATGACAACAAAAAGATAAAATTTATAAGAAGTAACCAAAAAAAAGTCTGAGGAACAGAAAGAATGAAGAAAAACGAACAGCGCATAGGAGACCCGTGTGACATCACACACACACCAACACACGCAAGCCCCACGAGGAGGCGAGAGAGAAGGGGCAGAAAGAACATCTGACGAAATAAATGGCTGAAAACTTCCAATCATCTCCACATCCAAGAAGCCCAACGAACTCCAGGCAGAATAAACTCCAAGAGATCCACATCAGACAGATTTTAATAAAACTGATGAAAGAGAAAGGAGAAAAGCCACTCACCACATACAAGGAATCCTCCCCAAGATTCACAGCAAATTCCTCATCAAAACCCACAGGCCAGAGGCAGTGGGACGACAGAGCCACAGTGCAGAAGAAAATAACGGCCAACCGCGAACTCTGTACCCAGCAAGCTATTCTTCAAAACAGAGGAGAAACGAAGATCTCCCCAGATGAAGTAAAACCAAAAGAATTTATCACTCGCAAACTGGCCCTAAGGAAACACTAAAGGAAGTTCTTCAGGTTCTCTCACACCACATCCCAAAATTAACTCAGATGGACAGTGCACGTAAAAGTCTTTGTGACCTTGAACTAGTCAACAGTCTCTTACAAAAAGACAGCTACAGAAAGGAAGACAATATTCTCAGATCACGTATCTGATGTGGGTCTAAAACCCAGAACACATAAAGAACTCTTACAACTCAACAATAAGCAGCAGCCCAAATGGACAAAGGATTTGAACAGCCATTTCTCCAGGAAGATATACAACTGTCCACAGCACACGAACCAACGCCTGGGAAGTGCTGCAGCATCATTAATCAGACGGGAAACACACAACAGAACCACGAGACACCACTTCACACCCACTAGGATGGCCACAATCAAAAACAGAGAAAAGAACATGAGTCAGCAAGCGTCACCATGACTCAGGAATTCCACTCTTAGGTACATACCTGTGAGAACTGGAAACACATGTTCACACAAAAACTTGTACACAAATATTCATGGCAGTCAAAAAGTATAACTGACAATCAACAGATGAATGGAAACACAAAATGTGTATGCCATAAAAAAGACTATTATTCATCCATAAAGAAGATCGAAGTAGTGATGCATGCTATAACACGGACGACCTCAAAAGCATTACGCTAAGAGGCCAGTCACAAAGGGCCACAAATTGTATGACCCCGCTCGGATGAAATGTCCAGAAAAAGCAAACCCCACAGAGACAGAAGTACAGACTGGTGCCGTCAGGGGCAGGGAATGGAACGACCGCTAACGCAGGCAGGACTTCCTCGGGAGGTGATGAAAGAGTTGTGGTGGTGACGGCCGCACACTTGCATGGCTGCTAAAACCCACCGGGCTGCACGTTTCACAAGGGTGAATTACACAGCATGTGAACTAGGCCTCATGTTTTCATTTTTTTTCAAGAAGCAGATGAACATGGAATAATAAACATCTACATTTTCTTTGGCTCTTCTAGAAAGTGCGCCGTTGCTTCCTGGGCCCGGCCGCCTGCGCAGCGCCCCCGGCTGCGTACCTTGAGGTGCTGGTGCATGCAGTAGCGGCACACCTTATGCTTCAGCTCGTGGGTGACGTCACTCGAGAAAGGAATAAACCCACATTTTGGCTGCAAAATAAACAAATATGGGAGAAAAACTGCTTAGGGAGAAACCACATCCCTTCCTAAGCGCTTTCAGCAAACCGAGATAAAGACATGCACAGCCGAGGACCAGCGTGCTTCCCCGTAAGCGTCCCCAGCAGGTGTTGGCTGCAGCTCCCAGTGGGAACGTATGCGTTCGTCATCGCATAAGTTCCTCATCGCATCGCTCAGCCGTCACTACATCTCAGGAGAAGCCTCGACCAGACCTCCCAGGAGGGAAACACACGGGGCCCCTCCTCCCAGCTTCACGAAGCGCAGCCCAGGGCGGCATCTCAGTAAAGAGCGTGGCCTAAAGGACGGCGGGGAGCGCAGCTCTGCCCAGCACCCCTCCATGGAGCAGAACCACTGACAGGCGAACTGGAAGGTGCTGAGCTGACACTTCCAGAACATTACTGAGCTCCACCCGTGTCCTCAAAGCTCTGTTCTCATGATTCAACACGCCCCACGCACGGACAGGGCGCTGAGTGTGTGCTTGGCGCTGGGCACCTGCTGGTGACACGTGCAAAGCGCCCACCCTCCGCCTGGGGACGTGGAGCACCCATCCGCACCTGAGCAGCACGAGGGAGGCCGGTGTGCTCGGGGCCGAGGGAGCGACCTGGGATCAGCACCACAGAGGCCCCGTGGAAGGAGGCCGAGCCGCCACCCTCCATGCTGACAGCAGAGCACAGAGGCAAGGGCCTAGCCCTTTGCCAGTTCCCACCCCCTCAATCAGAACGGAAGAGAAATGCCCTTGTGGGCCCAGATCCAGGACTCCTGGCCACAACCATCTGGAGCCTCCAAGCATTAAAGAGGTTTTGTGTGCCTCTACAGAAATCCCTCCTGAGCGGGGCACAAGCAAAGGAGCTGAGAGCCACTGGTCTATGGAGCCTGCCCCACAAACTAAGCTAGAACAAGGAAGGCTGCGTCACCAAGCTGGCACAGAGTGCACCGCAGGGCCAGAGGAAGGCTGCCAAGAGGCGACGCCTGGCGAATGGCACCCTCAGAGGAAGAAGTGGGAGGCAGAAGGCAGAGCCCAGTACAACCTTCCCCCCGGAGACCAGCAAACAGGCCTGGCCCAGCCCCAGGTGTGTGGTGCTGACTCCCCTGTGGGTTAACCCCCAATAATCAACCTAAATGGGAGGCTCGGGGGTCAGCATCCCTCTCTGATCTGGCTGGCAGGAGGAAGCAGCGGGCAGAGCACAGGAGGGGCTATGGGAAGGTAAGGGTAGGCCAGGGGTCTGGAAGCTGGAGAGCAGCAGGGCCCCAGGGCATCAAGCCATGGCTGGGACACTGCTTCTCTGGGAAACGGGTTCCAGGCAGACCCATCACAGACTACGGGAAGACAACCCACTTCAAACCTGGGACAGTCCCCTCCCTTCTGCCCACAAAATTTCCCCCTTGACAAAATTTCACCTTAATCTCTACACACAGAATTGGCCGATGCTCCGCAAAACGGTAGGTGTCAAGTCTGGTTAAATTAGGAAGGCACATGGCATAACCACTGAGCGTGTCCAGGTCCTTGTCGCAGCGAGATTCTAGAAGAGAAAACAGGGAGGGCACCAGAGGACCGTGCCCGAGAGACAGAAGGCCGCCTGTGCAACCGAGGACTCCCATCAGGTGAGGATGGGCCTGGTCCAAACAGGTCTGGCCTCTGTCCTCGGCTCCTGGGGATGTCCTGCCTGATAAATGGGTTCTCCTGGGGGCTTTGCACTATGAGGGGAAGTAACGATGGGAATGGGGGTGGGGGCTGACTGCGGAGGCTGAGGTCATCGGCAGGGTAAAGTGTCTACATGGCTGACCCCCAGGAACACCGACCACCAAGCTCAGGGAGCATCCCACAGCTGCGGGAAGGTACGCAGTGCCCATGACCCCAGGGGGAGGGGATGGTGCTGTTGGGTCCCGCCTGTAATGACCACTAACTGGGAGTTTAACAGCAAACCTGAGAGTGGTCTTGGGGACTGCTGCCCCAACCCTGCAACTCTCTTAACCAGGAACTCAGACAGGCCACAGCCCAGGCAAACCACCAATTTAACATAGCCCTCAGGAAAGCTCTGCAGTGCTCTGGATATCCCGCACACCAGTATTTTCTCAGCACTGACTCAGTAGAAACCATTGGAGGCAGAGTCAGAGAAGATGGGCCTCTCCGTATCAAGAGGAGTCCGCTCTCCTCTGCTGTGTGACGAGGAGCCTGTGATCCATCATTACAGAAGTTCTTGTTACTACTAAGCAGTGCAATCCAAGTTGCTGGTTATAAAGGAAAATGACGTGGGGCAGCGCTGCAGCTGATGAGAGGCCTGGAGCACACCCTCAGTGTCTTCCCCCGGCTGAGGAAAAGGGGAACCCAGAAGCTGGCCTGGTGCCAAAGGCAGCTGTGTTCTCCCGGCTTCTGGGCCCTTCCAGAGGGCACCCTGCTTCTCGCGGCACCCTCCAACCAGCAGCTACCCAGACCCCAAGGCCCCTTTGCTCTCTTTTTCTTAAATCAGGCAAGAATTTTGTTAGCCATTTTACAGCCTGGCTGACAGGCTGCACTTTGATAAGAAGGGATTCCCACACTCCACGACGCTTGGATTGTGAGTTTCTGACCTCCGACTGGGAACGGAAAGGCTCTGACCTGCTTACTGCCCCTGCAGACACCAACACGTGCATGGCAAGAGAAATGTGTGGTTGGCAGGGAGGGATATTCAGCGATGGGCGGGGGAGGATATTTGGTGATGGCAGGGAAGGCAGTGACCACAGAAACTCACCTGTCTGCCCGGCCCCCTCCAGGAAGAGAGGCCAACTGGCCTGGATTCCAGCCGCAGGGGCAGGTTCTTGAGGGCTGCAGGCCACCCGCCCAGGCCCCCCTGCTGCAGCCCAGGCCCACCATGGTAACTTCCCCTCGGCTCCTTCAACTGGGCCCCTCTGCCCTGCCTTCTCTTCCCTAAGTGTCCCCCAACTCTGTCAGCTCCCTCTCTCTCCCGAATGTATTTTTATGGCATTCTATTAATTAGTTCTTGGTCATACATTGTGTGCTGTGATCTGGTTATCTGATGCCCAGAGTTGTGTTCGTGAGTGTCCAAGGATTTCTTCCCCTGGTGGGAAGTATCTGGCATTAAATGAATCACTGGAAAACATCCTCGTGGCAAGAGAATAATTACTGAAGACGGTAGCTACTTAATATCAGTGATAACATCAAACATGTTTCAAGTGGAATATTATAAATTACAAACAAAATGTGTAAGTTAAAAGCACGCTTACCTGGTCTTTCAGTCTGTATCTTTAAACAAAGTTGTTTCACAAAATCTAAAGGCAGCTGAACAACTTCCTGTAAGAACAAAGAGGAAATGCTCATTCCCCACGTGGCTTTGGAGAGTAACAGTCACTTTGTTATTTTAAGAATATATATCCAGGTTACGCAGAGAAGCCCGTGTCTCGATTCCCTAAGAGTCCCTGAAGACGGTCTGTCAGAGGGGACCAGCCCAGCACCCAGCACCAGCCCCAGGCGCACCTCACCCCGGGAAGCTGAGGGTCCACCCCGGCCCAGACGCGAGGGTGCCCAGAGAGGTCAGGCTGAGGGTGGCCGAGCAGAGGCCTGAGGCTTGGGCTGAGGACAACCTGAGATTCCAGCACTCTCAATGGGGAAGCTGCTCAGGCAAAGGGTCTGCTCTGCTGACTAACCCTGGGGGAGACTCCAGGTGCAACCCATCGACCACGGGACTCGAAGGGGCCCTGCCAGCACAGATGCGGGACATGAAGAGCAACTCCGCTCCCCAGGGCGGTTTCTTTGCGACATCCCAGAACAAAAGGCTGTTTACTTCAGGCAGGAGGCACGCCTCCTCTGGCTCCCCTTCTTCCTGCCTTCTCAAGTTTCTAGAGTGGCCGAATTCTGGCCTTTGAAAAAGCACCATGGGGACTCAGGAGACCTACTAGAGGCGGCCCGGCCACATCACCCAGGGTTTTGCCCAGGAGTTCCCGAGACATGCCTGTGAAGACTTGCCAAGACGCACTGTTAAGTGAAACAAGCAAGATGCGAGCAGTGCGGTCAAGAAGCACAGAACACACTAGCATCTCTCCAGATGGACACAGGTGTGAAAGAACAGAGTCCGGGAGGGGAGCTGCAGAGCTAAGCGAGTGGGGTGGGCGGCACGATACCCTTTGCACTGACACCCTGTAGTACAAGCTGCTAAAGCTTGTTCAGCAAGCACATGGACCTACTTACTACCAATCCAAACACTAAATGAAGATGTAACACACAAATCTCATGTTGGCAGCCCGCAGCGTCTCGGGTACCGGTGGCCGCTCCTACCCCAGGCCCTTCCACCCTGGCTCCAGTGCTCCAGGGAGCAGGCACTACATCAGTCATGCCAGGTTTCCCTCAGCTTCCTTGCACCTGGAACCCCAAGTTCTTTTGAGTGCCCACCCCTCTACTGATGGGTCCAGGGGACTGATTTTGGGGGCAGACAAAGGACCCAGTTCTGACCAAAGAGATGGTGGGGCTGGGGGACGTTTGGGAGAGCGTCCCTTGCTCTGAAACTAACACTAGGAGAGGTGGCTGGTGTCCACCTGTGGACACTGCTGGGCCTGGACACGAAGGATAAGGGGCAGTGTAGGATGGAGACAGCACGGAGGTGGAAGAGCAGAGAAGCCTGGGACCTGGACCACTTTCTTGAGCCTCAAAACAACAAAACTGGAAAACTCCACCCCCAAGTTCCACAGATGCCTGCAGTAATAGGCCACTCTGAGCTGGGGTTCTCTGTTAAAACCCCACCTTCCTGCCTCATAGAAGAGAATAACAAAGCAGACGCCTCCCAGCTCTTGGGGACAGCGTCACCCTCTCCACAAGCACAGGGACACCCACACACTCTGCCACCAGGCCAACCAGCATGTCTGCTCCCCAGTCTGTTTATGCCAGCTGAATTTGTGAATTTGTCATTTACCCCAAAATGTCATAAACTGATGAAAATGTTGTTTCTATAAAAACTAGGTTGACTCTTCAAAAAAAGGTGCCAGGAAACCTTGATATCCACATGCAAAGAATGAAGGTGGTCTCTAACCACAGGCCATACGAAAGCTAACTTAAGATGAACAAATGACCCAATATAAAACCTAAAACCATAAAGCTGAGAAGAAAATATAGTGGAAAATCTTCAGGGCTCTGGATTTGGTAATAGAGTCTTACATGTGACACGAAAAGTATGAGCAACAAACAAAAATGAATAAATTGGATTTCATCAGAATTAAAACTTTGGTGCAAAGGACATTATCAAGAAAGTGACACAAACTATAGAATGAGAGAAAATATTTGGAAACCACATATCTGATGAGGGTCTAGTATCAGGAATATATGAAAAACCAACAACAAAAAGACAAACAGGGCGGCTGCTGTGGCTCAGCAGGCAGAGCTCCAACCTGCCATGCTGGAGGTCTGGAGTTCAATCCCTGGTGCCTCCTGCCCATATGCAAATTAAAAAAAAAGACAAACAATCCAATTTTAAAAAGGGCAAATGACTTGAATCACTATTTCTCCAAAGAAGATATATACAAATGGCCAATAAGCCCATGAAATAATACTCAACATTATCAGCCATAAAGGAAATACAAATAAAACCGCAATGCAATGCCACCTCAAGCCTAGGATGTCTATTATTAAAAACAAAAAATAACAAGTCTTGGAGAGGCTATGGAGAAACTGGAGCCCTCCTGAACTGCTGGTGGGAATGTAAAATGGTGCAACCGCTGTGGATTCGAGTTTGGTAGGTCTTCAAGAAGCTAAGTATAGCCTGGCCATATGACCCAGCTTCTCACTCTAGGTATATACCCCAAAGAATTGAAAACAGGGATTCAAACACATTCTTATACGCCAATATTCACATTTACATTATTCACAGTAATCAAAAGACAGAAACCACCCAGGGGTCCACGAACCGATGGCTAAAGAAACTGTGGTCTCCATGCAATGGAGTGTTACTCAGCCATGAAAAGGAATCAAGTTCTGACACATGACAACATGCATGAACCTGGGAAACATTCTGCTAATTGAAAGAAGCCAGACACCAATGGACAAATGTTGTATGACTCCACTTATATGAAATATTAAGAACAAGCAAACTCTGTGAGAGACAAAAAGGAGATTAGAGGAAGAGTGGAGGAGGGGGAATGGGGAATTACTGCATAATGGGTACAGAGTTTCTGCTTAGAGTGATGAAAAAGTTCCAAAAATAGCGATGATGATTAAGACAACATTGAGGATTAACATCACTGAATTGCACGCTAAAATGAGAAAATCACAAAATGGCAAATTTTATGATAGATATGTGTGTGTGCGCATGTATCTTTTTACCAAAATATAATTTTTCTAATCAAATTGAATACTTTGAATGCAAAAAAAGACTTGAAAAAGATGAGCTATCAAAAAAATTATTACAGAATTAGGTCAGGTAACTGTATTAGCTAGGGTTCTCTAGAGAAACAGAATCAACAGGAAATATCGGTAAATATAAAATTTATAAAGGTGTCTCACATAACTGTGGGAATGTACAGTCCAAAATCTGTTGGGCAGGCTGTGAAGCCGACGATTCTGATGGAGGGTCTGGATGAACTCCACAGGAGAGGCTCTCTGGCTGAAGTAGGAAGAGAGCCTAGACTGTCTCTTCTGAATCCTCCTTACAAGGCTTCCCGTGTTTAGATTAAGCATCACTCATTGCAGAAGACACTCCCCTTGGCTGATTACAAACGGAATCAGCTGTGGATGCAGCTGACATGATCATGATTTAATTCTATGAAATGTCCTCACAGCAACAGACAGGCCAGCACTTGTCCAACCAGACAAATGGGCACCACCACCTGGCCAAGTTGACACATGGACCTGACCATGACAGTAAATCCATGGGAAGAGCGGGAGTTGTCAAAAAATCAAAACTTCTAAACTTGGATTTTCTCAAAAAAGTGCAAGTTCTCACCCCACTTTAGGGAAACCAAAAATGCAAAGCACCAGATGGTAGATTATGAATGTTGGTTAAGTAGGAAAGGTAGAGAATTGCCATCAAGATTCAGCCTCAAAGACTGACTATAACATAAAAATTCAGTGAACTAAAGTTGAGAGCATGGGTTATCAGGTTGAGGCCTATTGTAGAGGGTCCTAGGGGGTAAGCTCTTACAGCAGTCACACAGATTCAGGAGTGTAACTGTTAATTTTAAATTCTCAGATACTGAGCTGTTTTTATAAAACATGGTCTTTCCCAGAAACTTCAGGTATTTATGTGACACCTGAGACTCAAGTTTGAGCTCTGAAGCTATGAAAGTCAGCAGTATCCAATACAGGAACTGTTAAAAAGTTGAAAAAGTGATTAGACATAGAGGAGAGAAATGAATGACGCTGTTCTGGACAGGACTAAGGTATATCAGAAGACTGGGTAAAGGATGACATCATCCATGTTCTAAAACTTCAACTTCTGTGTGAGAAGGGAGAGATATTTGGTGAAAAATTTATATTTTAGGTAGTGCATTTCCTAATTTAACTTGTACAGTCAGTTTAGTTAACACCATAAGTACACGGAATCTTGAATAGGGCATGAGATTTTGCTGGTTTTTCCAGGTTAGTGTGATGCCCTGATAAAACCCAGATTTGGACAGTGAATAAAGAAGTATATGCAAAGTCCCTTTGGGGAAATGGGGAGAAGGGGGAATGTGCTGGTTTAAATAGACGTATGCCCCCTAGAAAAGCCATGTTTTAATCAAAATCCCATTTAATAAAGGTAGAATAATATTTTTGAAACTATAATCAGATCATCTCCCTGGATGATGTGACTTAGTCAAGAGTGGTTGTTTAGCTGGATTAGGTGACATGTCTCTACCCATTTGGGTGGGTCTTCATTGGTTTACTGGAGTCCTATAAAAGAGGAAACATTTTGGAGAATGGGAGATTCAGAGAGAGCAGCACCACAAAGCAGAGAGTCCACGAGCCAGTGACCTTTGGAGACAAAGAAGGAAAACGCCTCCTGGGGAGCTTCATGAAACCAGAAGCCAAGAGAGAAAGCTAGCAGATGACACCGTGTTCGCCATGTGCCCTTCCAGCTGAGAGAGAAACTCTGTGTTCGCCATGTGCCCTTCCACTTGAGAAAGAAACCGTGAACTTCATTGGCCCTCTTGAACCAAGGTATCTTTCCCTGGATACCTGTGATTGGACTTTTCTATAGACTTGTTTTAATTGGGGCGTTTTCTTGGCCTCAGAACTGTAAACTAGCAACTTATTAAATTTCCCTTTTTAAAAGCCATTCTGTTTCTGGTATATTGCATTCTGGCAGCTAGCAAACTAGAACAGGGAAATATTCAGTTTCCTCATCTGGAGAATTTCTAATATTCTCGCAAGCAGTAGGAACAACCAAGTCAATAGGCTGAGCCCTTGATCTTGTGGTTCACCCCAATGAAACTTATTCCTGCACAAGACTGGATAAACCTACTTAAAATTATGCCTAAGTCACCCCCAGAAAACTCATTCATTGCTCAGATGTGGCCTCTCTCTCTAAGCTGACACAGCAAGTGAACTCACTGCCCTCCCCCCTAGGCACGACATGACTCTCAGGGTTGTAAACCTTCCTGGCAACGTGGGACAGAAATTCCAGTATGAGCTGGGACCCAGCATCAAGGGATTGAGAAAGCGTTCTTGACCAAAAGGGTGAAGAGAGAAATGAGACAAAATAAATTGTCAGTGGCTGAGATTTCAAACAAAACTGAGAGGTTATCCTGGAGGTTATTCCCACACACTACACAGGTATCCCCTTTATAGTTTATAGTATATTGGAGTGGCTAGAGGGAAATGCCTGAAACTTTCCCTAGAAACATCTAGGGAAATGCCTAGAGCTGTGTTCCCATAGCCTTGTTTCTTGAAGATGACTGTATAATGATATAGGTTTTACAATGCATCTGTAAGATTGTAAAAACCTTGTGACTGACGCTTTTACCTAGGGTATGGACATACAAGTAAAAAATATGGATAAAAAATAAATAATAGGGGGAACAAACGTTAAAATAAATTGGGTAGATTGAAATACTAGTGGTCAATGAGAGGGAGAGGTAAGGGGTATGGCATGTATGAGTTTCTTCTTTTTTCTTTTTTATTTCTCTTGCTGGAGAGATGCAAACGTTCAAAAAAATGTTCGAAAATGGAGAGATGCAAATGTTCATGGTGATGAATACACAACTGATGATACTGTGAGCCACTGATTGTAATCATGTCAAGAATGTATGTTTGTTGTCTACAAAAAAAATCTTTTTTAATTAAATTAAAAAAATTAATTGGGTAGATGGAAATACTAGTGGACAATGAGAGGGAGGGGTAAGGGGTATGGGATGTATGAGTTTTTTCTTTTTTCTTTCTTTTTCTGTAGTGATGCAAATGTTGACCATGGTGATGAATACACAACTATGTGATGATACTGTGAGCCACTGACTGTACACCATGTATGGAATGTTTGTATGTTAAGAATGTTTGTATGCTGTTTCATCAATTGCAAAAAAAGAAAAAAGATTCAGACTCCAAGTAATGACCTTACCTACCCCAAAAGAGTACAATACGGGGGGACTCCCAGCAAGCAAAGACATCACCCTGCTGAATACAAGTCTCAGAATCCCCATTTCACAGAGGATGACACGGCCAGGCAGATGTCATCAGTGCCATGACAGAGATAGAAGAGGTGGGATCAAATCCAGAGCCAAGGGACTTCCAGGGAAGGTGGCTGAGTAGGAGCTCCAGGATTCACTCCTCATCCCAAACCAGGTGAAACAGCTGCCCTGGGTTCCAGAGCCCAGGGACCACTAAAGAGCATCTAGGATCAGCAGGACGAAGAGGCTGAGACACTGCAACAAAGAACCCTGAGGTGGTGGCTCCATGGCGGCTGCTAGTGCCCATGCCCCACTCTCAGGCCAGCCCACTTTGTCCCTGGCTGGCTGCTGCGGATGGAGAGGGATGTGGAAGGCCTGCTCCCTGAGAATTTGGGATGGGGACCACAGGCAAGCACTGATCACAGCTTTCAATGGGCAAATTCGGATTGCTGGCTCCGGGCTCTGAGCCTCTGCCTGAGCCTGACCCAGGCAGTGACTGCAAACAGGGGCCAAGACAGTGGCGGTTTCAACATGCAGGGGTTCCTCAGGGTTGTGGGTAAGTCTGCTGAAGGGCACCATCTGCTGGGCAGCAGAGCACAGCTGCGAGAGGCCATCAGAAAGGCCTTTTGGGAGTCTTTCCTGACCCTCTCCCCAGGGCTCTTTGGAACTGGTCTGAGCCCCACGTGGGTTCCTGGCTCTGTATCGGCTGGAAAATA
>PVIY010053169.1:7500-14824 GCA_004026745.1 Myrmecophaga tridactyla | reverse complement strand
GTAGAATAATCCCTACTCAATACTGTATATTTGAAGCTGTAATGAGATCATCTCCTTGGTTGATGTGATTTAGTTAAGAGTGGTTGTTAAATTGGATTAAGGGATGACATGTCTCCACCCATTTGAGTGGGTCTTGATTAGTTTCTGAAGTCCTATAAAAGAGGAAACATTTTGGAGAATGAGAGATTCAGAGAGAGCAACACTACGAAGCAGAGTCCACGAGCCAGCAACCTTTGGAGATGAAGAAGGAAAACACCTCCCGGGGAGCTTCATGAAACAGGAAGCCAGGAGAGTAAGCTAGCAGATGATGCCGTCTTTGCCATGTGCCCTTCCAGCTGAGAGAGAAGCCCTGACTGTGTTCGCCATGTGCCTTCTCACTTGAGAGAGAAACCCTGAACTTCAATGGCCTTCTTGAACCAAGGTATCTTTCCCTGGATGCCTTTGATTGGTCACTTCCATAGACTTGTTTTAATTGGGACATTTTCTTGGCCTTAGAACTGTAAACTAGCAACTCATTAAATTACCCCTTTTAAAAGCCATTCCATTTCTGGTATATTGCATTCCGGCAGCTAGCAAACTAAAACAAGTCCTTTACATCCCTAGTTCAGTTCATTCCTAAGTACTTGATTCTTTCAGTTATTTCAAATAGAATTTTTTCCTTAACTGACTCCTCAGTTCATTGCTCGTGTATAGAAACATTACTGATTTTTGCACATTAATTTTATACGCCACTACCTTGCTGAATTTATTAGCCCAAGTAACTTGGCTGTAGATTTCTCAGGATCTTCCAGTATAGTATCATGTCATCTGCAAATAATGAAAGTTTTACTTCTTCCTTTCTA
This sequence comes from Myrmecophaga tridactyla, assembly GCA_004026745.1. Classification (NCBI taxonomy): domain Eukaryota; kingdom Metazoa; phylum Chordata; class Mammalia; order Pilosa; family Myrmecophagidae; genus Myrmecophaga; species Myrmecophaga tridactyla. The sequence continues at coordinate 13,982 of PVIY010053169.1, read as the reverse complement.
ATTTGGATGCCTTTTATTTCTTTGTCCTGCTTGATTGCTCTAGCTAGAACTTCTAATACAATGTTGAATAATAGTGGTGACAGTGGGCATCCCTCCTTCCTGGTCTTAGTGGGGAAACTTTCAGTCTCTCCATTGAGTATGATGCTAGCTATCTGTTTTTCATACATTCCCTTTCAGTGTATCATTTTATTTTCCTTTTTATGTCAGTAGAGTCATTAGTAATGTCACCTTTTTGTTTCTGATGTTATTTGTTCGTGTCCTCTTTTTTTCTTTGTCAATCTAGCTAAATATTTGTCACTTTTTGTTGGTCTGGATATCAAGTCCAGTTGTCTATGGAAATAATTCACATATAGAGCCCACAAGACTTCATGAGGGCTAGATTTGAAGTGTGAGAAAGGAGAATGAAAAATAAATAGGAGACTTCTAGACCTAAGCAACTGGATGAATGGAGTTGCCATTTTCTGAGTAAAGAAATATCACTTAAATAGCTCTCCTACTAGTTATGGGATACTGAAATTAAAGGAGAGATGTTGAAGTACTACTGATGTAAAAGTCAGAATGGAGAGAAATGGATGGCTTAGGATTTCCACGTTAGTAATATTTCAATCAAGTCTGTACTATAAATATTCAAGATTAATCTATGCTGACTTCTTCAGCCATCCGTCCATCTGTCCACCCATCCATTTATCCATGTTTTTCAATTATATAGTCAACATCTATTAAGCTCCTACTATATTCTAAGTACTAGTGTTAGTAACAAGGGATACAAATATGAATAAGATGGTCTCTGCTCTTGTGAATCTCATAGACAGGGATACAGGAAAATAATCATGAAATGTGCTGTAATGAAATATAATCAAAGTAGGAGCTTTGTAGAGACCAGCTTTGCACAGAGTATATGTATGGAGGGAAGCAGGGTTGCTGTTACTTTCACAAGTAAGTTTCAAAATTATATAAGAGTTTCTCATTGGCAGTGCAGAAGTGAAAAAGTCCATCATGTGTTCTGGATATTGAGAATAGTGTAGGTCACAGCTTCACAGATTTTAATATGCATCTGAAGTGCAGGAATTGGAGATGGGGCTGTTTCCAAAAGCAGGTTCGGATTCAGCAAGTGTGGCCTGAGATTCTGCATTTCTATCATGCACCCAGGTGATACTGTTGCAGCTAGTCCAGGAATAACATTTTATTAATAAGAGATTGAGTGTCAACTGGAATATACAGTTGAAGGGAAATGGTAGAAAGGTTGTGTTATTTTTTTCATTTTTCCTATTCCTGATTTATTTTTTCAAATGCTAGTAGTAGGACTTTTTTGTGTGAGTTTGTGGGGTGTATTTATAGAGTAATGTATTTATAGAACATAAATACTGGAGTCCGGCTGCAGGGTTTGGATCACAGACTCCAACACTTATCTATGTGACCTTGGGCAAATTACTTAGCTCCTTCATATCTCAGTTTTCTCATTTGTAAAATGGGTATTATCATTGTACCGACCTCATTGGAACATTTTGAAGGTTCTAGAGTAAATGTTAACTTTTAATATTATTATATAGAAAAGAGACTTCTTACCTCATGTTAGATAAAGTAGTTTTCTTTTTTTCCTGAATTGGTAATCGTTTTTTCCTGATTCCACTTACAATCAAAGTTATTTGTGAGCTAACTGACAGTCTATGTCGTATGAAAGGGCAAAACTAATTGGTTCATATGGTATTGAAACCTGTGACCTTTGATTTCTTAGCACCCTGCTCTTAACTAGCTAAATTCTGAATGAATGCTGATTCTTATCTCAGAGTGATTATTTATCTTGTTCATATAGATGTACCCTGTTTATTGTCTTAGAGAAATACTTTGCAGTAAAGTACAAGAAACAAACCTAAGCCTTAAATTTACTCTTAATGCTACCTGTGTGTGTCTTCCTGATCCCATCTTAATTCTTTCTCTGAAGATATTTAACCACTTGGATTTTGTATTTATCATTTCCTGCCTATTAGAATTATGTTTTAAAAATGTTTATTATTTGTACTTGAAAAATATCCTCTTATAAATATTTATATCATACTCTGCAAGTAGGTTTTTTTCTGTGAATTTTGTTTGTAAGATAATTGTTGTTGAGTGTTGGTATAATTATTTTATTCTGCTTCACTATAATCTATTTTATGAATAAATTGCAATTTATTTACCTGTTCTTTTGTCAGTGAATAGTTGGAATTTTTTTAGGTATAGGAATTTTTACACAGCATTATGAAAGCTCTTGTACATATCTCCTGACACACATGTGCAAGATTTTCTCAAAGGGTTTATTGCTAAGAGTGAAATTGGTCATGTATACAAATGTTCAGGCTTAAACAAGAAAATGCCAAATTGTTTTCCAAAGTGCTATACCAAATTATAGACTTCCTGGCTGCATTCTTAGAAGGGATAAAATGATAACTGTTTAAATTCTAATGAACTTGAACATTTTATGTTACATGTTTGAAGTACCTGTTTTTATCTTGTGCCCATTTTTCTATTAAAATGTTTGCCTTTTGTTGAAGTTCTTTATTCAGTATATTAATCTTTTCTTGTTTATTGTGTTATTTAACATAATGGCCTAATTCTCAATAGTTTAAAATAATGTATTTTTTATTTATGCAACATTCAATGTGGATATTAGTTGGGCTTCAAATTTCTAAGCCCTAATTTAGAGACTTAGCCTCCTTTCTTCTTCTGGAACCAATGTCTTGAAATGTGACTCCCAAAATTGTGGTAGGTATCATCTCTATTCAACCAGCTAGAAGGGTTAAAAAAATCTAGAGAATCACATTGGAAGGATTTTATGAATCAGACCTTGAAGTGGGTCACATCACTTTTACCTGTGTTCCATTGGCCAGAACATGGTTATTTGGCCACATGTTGAGTAGTTGCAAAGAAAGGGAAATTTATGCAGAAAAAGAAGAGGAAATTAGTTCAGATACCAGCCAGAAGTCTCAGATATCAGTTATTGTTACAGATGTATTCTTATATGTGGCTTTTCAGTCCATAGTGTCTTTTGAAAAAAGAAGTTACTAACGTCAGTGTAGTTGAATCACTTAAATTTTTCCCTTGAAATGATGTTTATTATATTTGTTTTAGAAATCTTACCTTATGCTGAAATCATAAAGGTATTTTTCTATATTTTACTCTTAAGTGTCATAGTTTTGATTTCCACATATATGTCATTAAACAATGTGGTATTGATGTTTATGTTTTGTGTAAAGGGAATTTAATTTAATTTTTTCTCATCTGGATATCTGTTTGTCTCAGCACTATTTATTGTGCTAATAACCACTCTTTCCCTCATTGATCTATAGTTCCACTTACTGCATGCATGTATGGGCCCATATTTATATAGATTCATTTTGGGGCTCTGTATTTAGTCACATTGGGTGTTTTTTTCTGAATCTCAAACAGTAGCACTTTATTCATTCTGTAGATTTATAATAATTTTCATGACTGATATGGCAAGTCTCTCCTTACCTTATTCTTCTTCAATAATGTTTTGAATTTTGTTGAACCTTTACTCTTCAATATAGTGTTGTAACTAGCTAACAAGCTCCATGGAAAACCCTATAGGGATTAATTTGAGGAAAATTGACATCTTTATTATTTTAAGTTTTCCTATCCACAAACATGCCATGTCTTCCTTAATTAGGTTTTCATTAAATTATTGTAGTTTTATTCATAGATGTCTTATATATAAACATTTTTAAAATTCTGAGAAGTTTACATGCTATTTTAGCAACTTGCATTTTTTTCATAGTTTCTGTTTATTGGGTATAGAAATACTTGATTTTTAAGAATGTTTATCTTATATCCAGCCACCCAGCTAATCCCTCATTAATTCTATTTATTTTGTAGATTCCTTTAAGTTTTCTGCATAGAGAGTCATATATCTGTAAATGAAGAAAGTTTTGTTTCTCCCTTAAAAATTCTAATACCTTATAACACTCTCTACACATTTTACCATAGAAAAAGTTCAGTAGAAATAGTGAGAGTGGGGCTCTTTGTCTTTTACCTAATTCTAAAGAGCATTCTAGTATTTAACCATTGAAAATTATTTATCCATGAGTTTATTATAGATATTCCTTTTTTTAGGTTAAGGAACCTGGTAAAGCAATATATGAATGGGTAGTTAATTTTATTAGTTATATCTTTCCATACCTGGGAAAATTGTAAACTTTTTATTGATCAGTCCATTCATTTTTCTGATATTGTGTTTGTTTTAAGCTCTATTTATCTGACAAGATTACTCAGAATGTAGTACAGGGAAACAGAATGGAAGAAACTATGAAAGAGTTGAATGGACATGGAGGAGAGAATGAGAAGTTCAAACCATGTCTAATCATATAGGCAACATTAGTGAATAGAGGGGTGGCAGTAAACTCTTCAGCTATGTAATTGGTTATTTTTTCAAATCTGTCTGTTCTGGTTGACTTTCAGTCTGCAAGTGTCTTACTTTTTAGCTTTTGTTCACTGTGGTTGATAGCTTTAAATAATTTATAACTAGTATAAGGTTATGATAATTCCATAAGGATAAAACTGGGAGTTAGGGCTCTTACAGTGACTGGCATAAATAGGGATAAAGGGTATAATGAGGTTAGTTCCAGCAAATTCAAGGCAGGTAGTTGTGACAGGGCAGTGTATTTGGGGGTAGAGAGAGATATGCTTGGGGTTCGTTCTTGACTTTTATAGGTTGAAATGGGGAGATCTATGGAAACTAGGACTTAGTCCCAGTACTTGGCCCTTCTTCAGCCCTAGGTAACAGTGGAAAAAGATCTAATAGAGACATGGCCTTAGACCCAGATTGTGCTCTCACTTTTGAACTCTGTGTATATATAAAGGGTATACAGAGTAAATGGAAGATATGTATTTCATAATATTGAGATAATACAGTATATAAATTTTGTATCCTACTTATCTTGTTACCTTTTCTTATAATATGATTGAATGTTTGATAATGATTTTTGACTCCATAATATTCTAACGTAGGAATTTAACATTTTTTACCTAAGCGTTCATCTCCCCTGGGACGATAAGCTTATTTCACTTTAGTTTTTTTCTATTTCTTCTCATTCCAATGCTGTGATGAACACTTTCATTTACATATGTATAGACTCATCTCTATTTCCTCAGGATGAAATCCTAAAAGTGAAACTCCTTTGTCCAAAATTATGAACTTAAGGATTTTCAATATACCATGCCAAACCACATTCCAGAAAGATTGTACCAAGTTTTTTTTTCCCTCAGAAATAGTGTATGTAGGTTTTCCTAAGATTTGCAAGCATTTATTATCATTTGAAAACAGCCTTTTTAATTCATTTTCTTTTTATCCATTTGGAAACTAATGATGTTCCACACTTTCCAGGTATTTTTTTCTTTTACAAATAATCTATCAATTTATACTTTTGTCTTTTGATATATACATGACCTTTTAAATATATATTAAGGATATTAATTCTCTATAATATTTATCCAGATATTTTCATGATTTATTGTTTGTCTACCTTGTTAATGCTTTCTATACTTCTAAACTAGATCCAAGGTAATTAGTGAGAATTTTTTCTTGAAATCTTTCTTAAGATTGAGCTAGGAGTACCTTTTTCTTTTTTTCATTAGCGGGTATTAAACTTTGTTTTGCTTGTCAGTCTCTGTCTGGATTTTGGGTTTCTTGAGGGCAAGGAGGGTGTCTTATCCTTTTATGGCTACTACTTTTCCAATAATTGGTATGTTTAAGGTCAGTAAAAGCAAGTTGAATAAAAAAGTTTAAAAAATATAAATCCTGGTTCCATACCATTTAGCCTACACTACAGTTCCACTATGTAAGAAATAGGAACACTGAAGAGTTTCAGCTTTTGAAAAAGAATATCTAATTGTGATGTGGAATAGTTGAATGTGGAGAATTAAAATATTCTGTTGTGTTTTCTTTAGCAGTGCTAGCTTGATTTCGTACAATTTCCCAACAAAGGAAATGGGGAAAAATATCAGCAGTAGTTAGCTTTGTTTTCTTGCCAGAGGCGCCGATATTGATGGCAATTATTTGGCACTTACTAAAGTATTTAATTTCTCATCTGGCAGCAAGGAGATCAGTTAGTAATACCTGAACTTGGGCTCTGAATGCTGTTAAGCCTTGTCCCACTGTAGTTGGAAAATACCATGCCAGAATTAATTTGTTTGCTTTTGTGTAGTTTTTATGGTTTTTAATTTATTATTGTTTCAGTTACATTTTTCTCATTTTCAGCATTGAAGAATATCAATCTTAGCATTTCTCTAGGAATCTTAATGTTACGCATCAAATTTTTTTTTTTTCATGAGCAGGCACCGGAAAACGAACCCAGGTCTCTAGCATGACAGGCGAGAACTCTGCCACTGAGCCACTGTCGCACCACCCAAAAGAATTTTTAATATATTAGGAAAATGCAAAGTTTTTTATATAAAATACTTTTAAATTATGCTTATCACCATCTTAT
>PVIY010053169.1:0-2500 GCA_004026745.1 Myrmecophaga tridactyla | reverse complement strand
GACATCATTTCTCATATTTCTTAGGAATATCATTTAGGAATGATGGGGCTCTCCACAATTTTAAATGTAAATATTTTCAGTGCTACTGGGTCCACGTTCATAAATTAAAATCATAAGATTTGACTTAAGAAAAAAGTCTATGTTTTCACTCAAATTCCTTTTTTTTTGGTTATTTATAAATAGAGTGGTTAATTGTAGTGGATATATGCATGGGTTTTAATGGTCTCAAATATCTCTCGTGAAGATGAAGTTCAATTTTGTAGTATGCTAGTTGCTATGAACAGGTTTCCTTCAAGTTTAACTTTCCTTTCATTTCTGTTGTGGGGCTTAACATTACCATTTTGTTTGGTAGGAATCAAATTTCAAAAGAAAACTCTGTTAACAGTATTGACTTATAAAAGTACCATAGTTCTTTTGCGTTGTTATTAAATTATGGTGCATTTAAAGCTAATAATACCTATATTGCTATTCCTTTACTTTTCTCAGATATATATTTATGGCATTGCATGACTCGATCAGATAGCAAATTATTTACTGAGGAAATAAATATGTGTATGATCATACATTTGAAATGATAAATTTAGGGATGAGTGATACAGATCATGTAAATATACTTTAAATTTTTTCTCCTGAAAATCTTTCTGACAATATTATTTATGGAAATCTTTGCACACTCTTGGTTATTTTATTGAAAAATGTCATTCTATTAGAATTATAAATGTGTAGCTCATGCCAGTTTAGAGTTTATTGTTAAAATGCAATTTTAATCTCTGAATAATTATCATTTCTTTAATGTAATATTGCATATATATTTGTATGCATGTAAGTAATATCCACATATATATTTACACATATACTTTTTTATAGGTAACTCAGCGACCGTCTTTAACCATCTTAGAAACCTTAATGGTCTCACAGAAGTCTGAAATTGACTATTTACAGGAGAAACTGAAAATAGCAAATGAAAAACTGTCAGAGAACATTTCTATCAACAAGGCTTTCTCAGAGAGCATTATGGAAAGCACAGAAAGAAAACATAAGGTAGGAACATTTTGTATTTTGTGAATTTGTTAGGATAAGGCAGGCAAGGAAAAAGATGGAAAGTTAAAAAATCAACAACAGCACTTACTTTTCTACATGTAATCTTGGAGGCTTTTTAAAAAGTATGATGTGGGGTGGGCCACGGTAGCTCAGCAGGCAAGAATGCTTGCCTGCCATGCCAGAGCACCTGGGTTCAATTCCCGGTGCCTGCCCATGTAAAAAAAAAAAGTATGATGTGCCAATGACTAGATAAAACAACTGTTGGGGGTAGGAAGTTTTCCATTTTAAAAGACTGAGTAATGTATTCCTGATTTAATTAATTAAATATATTAGCTAGAGTATACCTGTTTTGCTGGAAAATTAATAGTTATATGGAAAAGTTTTACTATCTCCTCATATATCTGATAAATTAATCTGTATGATAATAATGCATTTTAAAAATGGGATTAGTCAACTTCCAGGGAAGATGGTGGAATAGGGAGCCCCAGGACTCACTCCTTCCTCCAAAACAGCTAGTCAACAGGCAGAAACTGCCTGAAGCAACTGTTCTTGGGCTCCAGAAGCCAGGGCAATCTGTACATCATCCAGGGAAGAGCAGGAGAAAGAGACTGATAAGCGACTGTAAAGAACTCATGTAGCTCTCTCCATGTGGGGTCTGCTGGCACCTATTCCACACTCTTGCTGTAGGCCACATCGGGATCCAGTCCCTAACTAGCTGCTGCTACAGTAAGGGACATAAAAATTCCTCTTCTCCAACAACAGGGATGGGGAACAAGGCCAAATACAGATCACAGCTTTTGACTTCCAAATATGTATTGCTGGGTCCCATTTCTGAAGTACTGTTCAACCTCACCTGGGGCAAAGGTGACATCAGCCATGGATTCAACTCTGCCCTGAAGAAAGGAGGAGGTGGTTGAGATTTGAAGACACAGGCTGTCCTCAGGGCTTTGGGGGACAGTTTATTGAAGGAAGCCATCTGCTTGGCAGGTCAGGAAAGCACAGTTTCAGCAAGCCGTCAGAGAGGCTTTTGATGCTGTTTTGATCCCCTCCCCAGGAAACTGTGGGGTGCTTCTACACCCCTTTGGTCGGGCCAGGGTCTTTTTTTTTTTGGCTGGGTAACACTGACTTGGGAAAGTCTTCTCCTCAGTAATTATACTCCCATAATTTGCCCTCCATGCAGAAGCAACTAGAGACCATAAAAGCAACGCTGAATAACTATAGAGGAAAAACAAAAACAAACAGAAGATATCAAGATTCTTGGAGAAATGAGACTAAGTGTCAATGGCTGAGAGATTCCAAACAGAGTCGAGAGGTTATCCTGGAGGTTATTCTTATGCATTAAGTAGATATCACCTTGTTGTTCAAGATGTAGCAGAGAGGCTGGAGGGAACTGCCTGAAAATGTAGAGCTGTGTTCCAGTAGCCATGTTTCTTGATGATGATTGAACAATGATATAGCT
>PVIY010053168.1:0-14825 GCA_004026745.1 Myrmecophaga tridactyla | reverse complement strand
AGATGATGGGGCCTAGGGGGTGGAGTAGTTGATGGGCCCTAGGGGATGGAGTAGATGATGGGGCCTAGAGGTTGGATTCTCTGTCTCAGCTCACTGACACTTGCAGGCTTCCTGGCTGAGATCTTGGTACATCAGGCTCTCTACAAACGACACCAAACCCAGACATCTTCAACTCCAATGAAGGGATGGAGTGTCTCTGGATGCTCTTTAGCAAGGGAAAAGGGATTTGTGTCTCTGGATGCTCTTTAGCAAGAGGAGCAGGAGTGGTTTTGAGCATGTTACACAAGCAGAGAGAAGAAGGATGGGAGAACCTCTCCTTTGAACTGGGACACTCTGGCCTAGGGCACCAGACAGACTGACATGATGCCTTCCCTGAGATGTCAAAAGTGGGAGCAGATTGGAGCAGCTAGAAGAAAAAATAAAAAATTGTGGAATTGTAACCCATACCAAGCTTTAAAATCTGTTTTATAACTATTTATTAAAATGCACTTGGAAATTTATTTTGTACATATGCTATATTTCACTATTAACAAAAAAAAATATGGGAGAACCACACATGGCCGGGCTCCCTGCTCTACAGGGAGGGAGGATGGGGGTTTCCCAGAAACAGAAGCATTGATTCGATATCACATGTAGCACCTTTCCCATCAGGTGGCATTTTTTTAAATGCCATTATAAATGGCATTATTTTCAAATTTCATTTTCTAGTTGTGTGTTACTAATATACAGATATGCCATTATTTTGTATGTTGTGCTTGTATCCAGCAACCTTGCTAAATTCACTTGTGAATTCAAAAACTTCTTTTGTATATATTTTTAATGCCCATATTCACAACCACTTCAGAAAATGACAGTTTGCCTTCTTTTTTGATCTTTATAAATTTTCTTGCTTTTTCTTATCTCATTTGCCTAGTTAGGCCACTGGTACAATGATTGAACAAAATTAGTAAGAGTGGACATTCCTGCCTTCTTCCTAATATCAAGGGGAAACGGTTCAATGTTGGAAGTTAAGTATGATCTTGCTTTTTTGTGTATAAACCTTCTCAGATTAAATAAGTTTCCTTTTTATCTGAGTTTGCTGAGAGTTTTTTTTTTTAACATGAATTGGTATTGAATTTTGTCAAGTACCTTTTTCTCCATCTATTGAAAGGATCATCTTTCTCCTTTAGTCTATGACTTTGATAAATTATATTGATTGATTTAGGACGATAAACTAAATTTGCATTTCTGGAATAATCCCGATTTGGTCATACCTGTTGTTCTAGCTTGCTAGCTGCTGGAATGCAACACACCAGAGACGGATTGGCTTTTAATAAAAGGGGATTTATTTTGTTAGTTCTTCAGAGGAAAGGCAGCTAACTTTCCACTGAGGCTCTTTCTTACATGGAAGGCACAGGTTGGTTTCTGCTGGTCTTCTCTCCAGGCCCCTGGGTTCCAACAACTTTCCCTGGGGTGACTTCTTTCTCCATCTCCAAAGGCCTGGGCTGAGCTGCAAGTGCTGAGATGAGGAATGCCAAGCTGCTTCGGCTGTGCTACGTTGTGTTCTCTCATTTAAGCACCAGCCAATTAAGTCAAACGTCACTCATTGCAGCAGACACGCCTCCTAGCTGACTGCAAATGTAATCAGCAACAGATGAGGTTCACGTACCATTGGCTCATGTTCCCAGCAACAGAACTAGGTGCCTTCACCTGGCCAAGTTGACGACCGACTCTAACTACCACACCTGTATACTATTATTATATGGCATGGATTGGAAGGGGGAAGACTGGAGTAGGGAAGCCAGTAAGGAGGCTGGTGCAGAGGGTTGGGTAAGAGAGGAAGAGGGTATGGGCTGGGGTCCAGGTGGTTGTGGGAAAAATGAATTGAGTAGGACTCAGGAGAGCTGGAGCTCACAGAGAACAAGGGCTTTTGATCTGGGCATCTAAGGGGATGATAACTGGTGTGAGTGAGCCTCAGGGGAGAGAACTGTGGGTCTGGAGCTAGTTCTGTATTGGATGTATTCAGTATATCAGATGGAGCCGTCCAGGAGACAGGTGGCCAGTGGGGCTGGAGCTCAGAGGAGGAGATTAGGTAGAGCCGTCAATGTGGAATTCTTCTGACTAGAGGAGGTGATAGAAACCTTCAGAACAGAAGTCCAGGAACAGAGCGTAGAGTAAAGAGAAGAGAGGCCCAGAACAGGCCCCAAGGCTCACATTAAGAGGTTGGTTGAAGATGAAATGTCAGGGGAAAAAAGAAGACAAAGCAGCCAGAGAAGACGAAAGAAACCCAGGTTCCTGCGGTGTCAAGGAGACCAAGGAAGACCATATTCCAAGGAAGTTGTAGTCAGCTGTGTCAAACAAGAGGTCAGGTGACGGAAAGACCCAGGTTGGATTTAGCTCCATATCTACCTGCGGGGACAGAGACAAAGGCAGATCTGGTTGGCCCTGGGTCAGGGAGAAGAGCTGGCTCACAAGGAAGCAGGAGCCTCAGATCTCATACATCACAGACTGAAGCTCATGAGAGGCGGCACCTTCTTCAAGGTCATTCATCACCTTGAAGCTGTGGCAAAGCAAGGACCAGAAACCTGTCACCTTAAATCCCAGGCCTAAACTCTTTCGGTATTGTTCCCAATAACAATAGCGAACACTTACTACATTAAGCATTTTACCTATATTAACTAATTTAATCCTCATAACATGAGCTAGGTACTATGATTTCCCATTTCACAGATGAGGAAACTGAGGCATAGAGCATGGACAATGTCTATATTCTTAACCATTTTTCTATCCTCCCTCTGTCAAACTTAAAAGCTGCCCCTCCACAGATCTGATAATGAGGATCTTATTCTCCAAACTTGAGATTTTGGAGTTTATAACCGTATTTCCATTGGCCTCTACAAAGTAATGCCCAGGGACCATCACTCCTCTACTTAGATCCTTCTGTAGCTCCCCATTGCCTACATCCTAACTCCAAGCCTAACCCTGACCCTCCATGACCTGGCTCAGACTACCTCCCTTTCCTCATCATCCACCACAGCAATTCACCCCCTCTGTGGTTCAGCCGGGATTTTTAGTAGCCAGCAACAGAATCCACTCAAGTCAGTTTAAGCAGAAATGGATTTTGGTATGGAATATGAGGCAGTTCAGAGACTCATCAGAGGGGTGAGAAGAGCAGACTTGACAATAAGCTTCGAAGAACAAGGCCCCAACCAAACTGCAGAACCTGCCAGCTGAGAATCGCTGCCACCACCACCAACATGGCCCAACACCAAAAGACAGGACCTCAACTTCAATAGCAGTTGCTGATGCCACAGGCACCAATGCCATGTCTATGTCAGGGACTCCACCTTGCAGCATCTGCTGCACCCTAAAACCAGTTGCAGTTCCCCTACTTGCATGAGCAGTGAGGCAATCTCTACTAGAGCCTGTGCCCTCATGTTGCTGCTCTGCCAAATCATATCCCTGGGCTGGTGCCTCTGATTGGCAGCGCCTATACCACATGTCTGCAAGGGAAGCTGAGAATTAGACCTCTACTTGGGGAGCTGGGACTCAGGAGAGGGAATCACCCCAAATTCAGAAAGACTACTCAGAAGAAGATGGACAGTCATAAATATGGCAAATGTCCTCTACATAATCCTTCAGCCTGGAATGCCCTTTTTATCATTCTGTACCTAGCAAACTACAACTACTCTTTAACGTTATCCCAAAGTGTTACATCTTCCAGGAAGCCTTCCCTAACCCCCACCCAGCCCCTACCTAAGTTAGATTGTTCCATAGACCTTGCAGCAACAATCACAACATGCTAACATGCTCTGATTTCCACTCCACTCTGGATTATAAGCTCCCTGAGGGCAGGAACTGTCTCACTGGGCTCTTGCCACAAGCCTGACATCAATAGAAGCTTAGTGAGATGAATGAATGAATGAATGTATGGGTATATAATTAAGGAAATAAATAAATGAAGAGGATCAGTACTTCTCTACCTGGACCTTGGCAGCATCAGGGATTCCCCCCAAAGAACCAAGAGGGAAACTAAGGCACAGAAAGAGACATGCAGTCCAGGGTTGGTAGGTGGCATGCAGAAGTGAGCAAGGGAGAGAAGAGGCTGCCAATATATCAGACCAGATATTATAAATTGGGCTGTCCACACTGTTAAAAAGTTGTAGTCTCCTAGTTGGCATAAACTGCTGTAGAAAGAAATATCTGGAGAGGGCTGGACTGGGGATAGAAGTTCAAGTTCCTGAAGTTTGGAACCTGATGGGGTCATTTGTGAGTTCCTGAGCCAGTAAGATGGAGAAAATATGTCAGACAGATCTGGCTTTGAATTCATTTTCTACTACTGGTTCCCCAAGAGGCTTTGACAGGCAATCATCTTTCCTGTGCCTCAGTGCCTTCATTTATAAAATTGGGATAATAATGCCTCATACCTCCTGAGTGGGTATGAGGCTACATGAAGTCAATTTGTGGAAATATCTGGTGTATAATTGGCTCTCAGTAAATTGGTCTCTTCTTGCTCTCAGGCCAGAAACCAATCTTTCCCACTAGCACTCCCCTGACAGCCTCTTACCCCCACCCAGTCCATTCCTCCTTCTCTCTCTCTCTCTCTCTTTTTTTTTTTTTTTTGCATGGGCAGGCACCAGGAATCGAACTCAGGTCGCCGGTATGGCAGGCGAGAATTCTGCCTGCTGAGCCACTGTGGCCTGCCCACTCCTCTTTTATGGAAACTTTTTCTGGGCTTTTAAAAATATTTACTTAATGCATTAAAACCAGCTCGCTGGTATGAAGTGATGTCAGTGTGAGTAGCTGGGCAAGGGGCATTCCGAAACTCTCAGGTCACATTTCCTGGCCCAGCCTCCCAGGGTTGTCCACACCATACACATGCAAGCCATGGGTCCCACCAAGATAAAAGAAAAATGCCATGGGCAAGAAGGCTGTGTCCCCCTCTTTACAGGCACCTTTGAAAAGCAAGTTTATAACTTGTTTAGTAAACAGAATAGTCTTCTAGAAATACCAAGACAGGGGGGTGACTACTAGTTAGTACTTTGCTCAGTACTCATTCTCCTTTCTTTGGTGACAAAGTCTGCTTTTCCTTCAGGATCTTGACCTGCCCTCCTTTTGGGTCCAGTGAGACTGATCTCTGAGAGGAGTCTGGCAGATCAGAATGTTCCACCACTTCGAGCACAGGGATTGGCCCTGAGGTGGTCACGTGATCCAAGGCAGGCCTACAGGAGGAACCTGGGATTCAGGCAGAGCTACCAGAAGCTGGACGCTGCCTTTCCATTGGGGTTACCAAGCTGGGAGAATTTCAGCCTGGAACCATCAGGGGCCATCTTCAGAGTTCTCTGGAGAGCATGCCTGGAAATGAAACTAACACCAAATAAAGCAGGGCCAAGAGTTAGAAACATATATTCAATGGTGTCATCTGAGGTCCTGGACCCAACCAAACCTGAAGCCACTCTGCTGCTGGGCTTTTCAGCCACCTAAGACAAAACAATTTCCTGTTTTCCTCATGCAAAAATCAACTCAGAATGGATCAGAGTCCTAAATATAAAACTTAGGGCCATAAAACCTCTAGAAGAAAATGTAGGGAGGTATCTTCAAGATCTGGTGGTAGGAGGTGGTTCTTAGACCTTATACCCAAAGTGCAAGCAACAAAAGATGAAATAGGTAAATGAAATCTTCTCAAAACTGAATACTTTTGTGCTTCAAAGGACTTTGTCAAGAAAGTGAAAAGGCAGCCTACTCAATGGGAGAAAATGTTTGGAAAACACATATCTGATAAAGGTTTAATATCCAGAATATATAAAGAAATCTTATGACTAAATAATAAGACAAACAACTGGCAGGCCACGGTGGCTCAGCAGGCAGAGGTCTCGCCTGCCATGCGGGAGACCCGGGTTCAATTCCTTATGCCTTCCATGCAAAAAAAAAAGAAAAGAAAAAAGAAAACAACCCAGTTATAAAATGGGTAAAAGAACTGAAGACACCTTTCCAAAGAGGAAATACAAATGGGTAAAAAGCACATGAAAATGTCTCAAAATCACTATATCTCAAAACCACAATGAGATATCATTTCACACCTACTAGAATGACCAGTATGGGAGAAAAAAAAAATCCCACAGAAGACTACAGGTGTTGGCGAGGATGTAGAAAAACAAGAGCACTTATTCACTGCTGGTGGAAATGTAGAATGCTACAGCTGCTGTGGAAGACAGTTTGGTGATTGCCATATGATCTGGCAATCCCACTACTGGGTATGTACTCAGAAAACCTGAAAGCAAGGACAGGAATAGGCATCTACACACCGATGTTTACAGCAGCGTTATTCACAATTGTATAAAGACAGAAATAATCCATGTCCTTAACTGTTGAATGGAATATTATTCAGCTGTAAAAAGGAATGAAGTCCTGAAGCATGTGACAACATGGATGAACCTTGAGGACATTATGTTCAGTGAAATAAGCCAGATGCAAAAGGACAAATGTTGTATGATCTCACTAATATGGACTAATTATAATGAGCAAACTCTTGCAGCTAAAATCTACAGTACAGATTACTAGGAGATAGAAAGAGGATAGAGAATGGAGAACAGATGTTTCATATGTACAGAATTTTTAATAAGGTTGATTATAAATGTTTGGAAAAGGATAGAAATGATGGTAGCATGTTAATGTAAAGCTAACTGTTCTAGCCTTACATTAGGCTAGAACATTTGGAAAATGTTTTCCAAACATTTTCTCCCATTGAGTAGTCTGCCTTTTCACTTTCTTGACAAAGTCCTTTGAAGCACAAAAGTATTCAGTTTTGAGAAGATTTCATTTACCTATTTCATCTTTTGTTGCTTGCACTTTGGGTATAAGGTCTAAGAACCACCTCCTACCACCAGATCTTCAAGATATCTCCCTACATTTTCTTCTAGAGGTTTTATGGCCCTAAGTATATCACATCCTGCAAGTTGCTAGGATGTGATATACCAGAAACAGAACGGCTTTTAAAAGGGGGAATTTATTAAGTTGCAGGTTTACAGCTCTAAGGCTCTGAAAATGTCCAAATTAAAGCTAAGCTATAGAAATGTCCAATCTAAGGCATCCAGGGAAAGATACCTTGGTTCAAGAAGGTCGATGACATTCAGGGTTTCTCTTTTAACTGGAAAAGCACATGGCAAACATTGCAATGTCTGCTACCTAGAAAGGTAGCAGGGTCCTTGTTTCATGAAGTTCCCCTGGGGGCATTTTTCTTTATCATCTCCAAAGGTCTCTGGCTGTCTGGGCTCTAGTGGCTCTGAAACTTTTTCCAAAATGGTTCCCTCTTAAAGGGCTCCAGTAAGCAGCCCCACATTGAATGGGTGGAGACACATTTCCATGGAAACCATCTAATCAAAAGTTATTAACCACAATTGGGTAGGTCACGTCTGTATGGATAATAATCAAAAAGCTCCCAGCCAGCAATATTGAATGAGGATTAAAGAACTTGGCATTTCTGGGGTATGCAACAGATTCAGTAAATAACAGCACTGAATTATGGTGGAAAGGGGAAGTCTAGGGTTGTGTCTGTCACCAGAAGGAAAGCTAGAGGATAAAACATGGGACTGTATAACATAGAGAACTCCGTTGTGAACAATGGCTGTTGTGAATTGTACAAATACAAGAATGTTCTTTCGTGAACTAGAACAAATGTATGTCTGTATTACAAGGTGTTAATAATAGGGTGGTATACAGGGAAAAATACAAGTAATGCAAACTATTGACTATACTGTATGGACTATACAAAGTCCAGTCCAGTATGGGCTATACGATGTTAACAGTAGCATTGTAATATTCTTGTATCAGTTGTAACAAAGGTACCATACCAATGCTAAGTCTCAATAAAAGAGGGTTTAAGGGCTATGGGAATTTAATTTAATTTTTTTTTTTGAGAAATAAGAATGTTCTCAAATTGATTGGTGGTGATGAATGCACAACTCTGATAATATCGAGAGTACACTTTGGATGGACTGCATGGTGTATGAATAAAACTGTTTTTAAAATAAAATAATAGCCGGTATTGGAAAATAATGTGGAGAAATAGGACCAATCATCCATTGCCGGTAGGAATGTAAAATGGTGTGACCCCTGGAGAAGACAGTTTGGCAGTTCCTCAGAAAGTTAAGTATAAAATTCCCATATGAACCAGTAATCCCACTTCTAGAGCTAGTCCCCAAAGAATTGATAAGAGGGACTCAAACAGATATTTGCATGCCAGTGTTCATACTGGCAGTTTGTTCACAATTGCCAAAAGATAGATGCAACCTAAGTGTTCCATCTACCAATAAGTGGACAAACAAAACATGGTACATACATGTAATGGAATATTATTTGGCCATAAAAGGAATGAAGTGCTGACATATGTGGCAGCACAGATGAACCTTGAAGACAACATGGTGTGTGAAATGAGCCAGACACAAAAGAACGCATATTGTATGATATCACCGATATGAAATCATTAGACGAGGCAAATTCGTTGAGTGAAAACTAGAATACGGGTTGCCAGGGATTGGGTTCGAGGTAGAGAATGGAGAGTCAATGTTTAATTTGTTCAGAGTTTCTATTAGGGCTTGTGCTGGTTTGAAAGGAAGTATGCCCCCTAAGAAAATCCATGTTTTGATATAAAACCCATTCCTTACAGGTAGAATAATCTGTATTCAATACTGTATGTTTGAAAGTGTAATGAGATCATCTCGCTGAATGATGTGATTTAGTTAAGAATGGTTGTTAAACTGGATTAGGGGATGATATGTGTCCACCCATTTGAGTGGGTCTTGATTAGTTTCTGAAGTTCTATAAAAGAGGAAACATTTTGGAGAAAGAGATTCAGAGAGAGCAGAGAATGCTGCAACACCACGAAGCAGAGAGTCCACCAGCCAGTGACCTTTGGAGATGAAGAAGGAAGACACCTCCCGGGGAGCTTCATGAAACCAGAAGCCAGGAGAGAAAACTTGCAGATGACGCCGTATTCGCCTTGTGCCCTTCCAGCTGAGACAGAAGCCCTGACTGTGCTTGCCATTTGCCATTCTACTTAAGAGAGAAACCCTGAAGTTCATCGGCCTTCTTGAACCAAGGTATCTTTCCCTGGATGCCTTTGATTGGACATTTCTTTAGACTTGTTTTAATTGGGACATTTTCTCGGCCTTAGAACTGTAAACTAGCAACTCATTAAATTCCCCTTGTTAAAAGCCGTTCCGTTTCTGGTATATTGCATTCTGGCAGCTAGCAAACTAGAACAGAGCTGATGGAAAGTTTTGGTAATGGATGGTGGTGATGGCAGCACAGCATTCTGAGTGTAACTGACACCACTGAATTACATGTTTAAATATGGTTAAAAGTGGAAAATTTAGGTTGTACATATATTACCAGAATAAAATTTTTAAAGAAAAACTTTAAAAAAAATTGGACTATATACAATGCAAACAATGAACTCTAATGTAAACTGTGGACTACAGTTAGCAATATAATTACTAAAAATATTGTTACTGCAATATAACAAAGATATTACACCAATGCAAAGTGTTAACAATAGGGGAAAACTCCATGTGTGAGTCGGGGTGGGGGTGGTATATAGAAACTGTATTTTCTGCATGTTTTTTTTTTTTTTAACCTACAACTTCTCTTAAAGAAAAAAAAACTAAAAAAAAGTCTGTGATTAGACCGTGATCTGGTTTCACACACCAAAGAGTGGCCATATGACTATCCACTAGGGAGGGAATAGGCCTCATTAAAACTTCTGCAATTTGTTGTTAATCTCATACTTAAAATTTTCTATTTCTGTCTATACTTTATCATATATAACTTACCTATGTAACTTGTAAATAAATATACAGATCTTGAAATGTATTTTCCCGTCTTGCATAAACCAATTTGAGTTAGCTTTCTGTTAGATCCAGATTAAATTGCTAGGTGTGGAAAATCTTTTTCTATCTCAAAGATCACAGTAGGAAAAGCAACTTAGTGAACTGGTAATTGTGATGGCCTCCCCAAAGTGTCCCAGAGTGCTAGTGGGACAGACCTGGTCGGAGACACACTTACTCCATATGTACATATTTTTTGACCATTAGAATATATTTTCTGTAAAACTACAATTGTTTACATTCAAATAATATAGCTTAGCATGTAAAGAATAAGAAAAATAGTGTTCACTCACCTAAACATTTATTTATTTATTTTATTAGTATTTTTATTTTTTTTCATGGGCAGGCCCCGGGAATCCAACCTGGGTCTCCGGCATGGCCGGTGAGAACTCTGCCACTGCACCACCGTTGCCTGCCCCGAAACATTTATTTTTTAATCATGTTATGACATTTTAGACAATTTGGAAAAAACCAAAATGCTATTAAAAAAATAGAAGTATCTGTAACCTCTCCCTCATTGGCATTTTAAGATATTTTTTCTGATTTTTTCAAGTGTTTTTCATATTTATGTTATACAGCCTTATGCGATCCCTACAGCAACTCTATGAGGTATCATCCATGTTCCCATTTTACAGAGGAGAAAACTGAGACGTATAGAGGAAAAATAACTTGCTCAAATTGAGATTTACTAACTGCTATCTTTATCACACACAGACAGACACATCACACGTGTACAGTTCGTAAAAAAAATCTTTTACAACATGTTTGCATTCTTATTCTTTCCACTTGAAATTCTATCATAAACATTCACCCATGGCCTTGAGTATTTAAAACACGATCATTAATGGCTGTAAAATATTCTCTGATATGACTGCAGTATCATTAATTTATTGAATCATAACCTATCGCTATTATAACTGTTTTGACTTTATCATTATTATTAATTTTGCAGTGATACATGCTCTTCTGTGTAAACGTTCACATTTCCGCTTATTTTTTCAGGTTAATCCCACGATGCAGACTTACTAGGTCAGAGAACATGAGCTCTCCCAACACAGCGTGCCATCCTGCCCTGCAGAAGGGCTGGACACAGTTAGTCCCAGAAGCATCTGTGACTATGTCCAGACCACATCCTCACCAGTACTGGTGTCTGGTTACCTCACCTAGCCACTCCTTCCCCTTTCTATATCATAATGAGAGTCCACATTGGCACTTGCCCCTTTTGTGCAGAATATAAAAGGGTCTCAGCTATGGATAGGGTAGCAGGCTTCAGAATTTCCTGCCACCTTTGTCTTTATCACTTTCAGTTTGTTCACAGGACCTCATTATGAACCTTACCCAAACCTTGGGAATGGAAGACTCTCTCTTGGCAAAGAAAATACAAACATGAATAAGCAAATGGAAGAAGTATTTGTGGGTGTAGGGGACCATGAAGAGAGCAAAGATGAACATATCTAAATTAAATTCCAGAAAGAGTCAAGATTTAAACCTAAATGATGAAATCATTAAAGGGGTGGAGGAAAACATTGATGAATTATTTCATAACCTTGAAATGGGTAGAGACTTTTGGGCATGACTTTAACCTAGAAGCTATAAAAGAAAAATAGGATCAATTTGAGAACCTAAAACTTTACATTTCCACATGGCAAAAAGCATTATAAAAAAGTCAAAAGATAATTAATATAGGTGGGAAAACTATTGCAATATATCTTACAAACAAAAGTCTAATTTCATTAAAATACAAAGAATTTTCGTCAATTAATAAGCCTACAGACAGACATAAAGGTAGTTAAAGGATATAAATGGTTCATATAGAAATAAATGCAGATGGCCAATAAACATAGTAAAAAGAGGAGCAATCGCACTCAAAACTAAATGAATGAAAATTGAAACGATGAGATACCATCTTCAGCTATCGGATTGTCAAGTTTGATAGAATGCTGAAGGGGGTAGGCTAATCGGAACATTCACACATGCTTAGTGACTGTACAAATGAGCATAATTTTGGAGGGTAATTTGTTTATATATACTATACTATACTGTTCTATAAAATACTATGAAGCTGTTAAAAAGAATGGGATATATCTATATGTAAGATGAAAAGATATTCAAGATACATTGCTAGGTGAAAAAGGCAAGCCCCAGAGCAGTATATATAACATGAACTCACATGTTAAAAGTAAAATTGTACGGTGGGCAACGGTGGCTCAGTGTCAGAGTTCTTGCCTAACATGCTGGAGACCCGGGTTTGATTCCCGATGCCTGCCCATGTTAAGAAATAAATAAATAAAATGAAAAATAAAAATAAAATTATATGTCATAAAATGTGTTTGGCTGTAAATAGAAAATATCTGAAAGGATATATGAGAAGCTGGTAACAAAGGGATTTAGGAGGGTGAAATAGTAGAAAATGTACTTTCTACTTTTTTCTGTACTATTTGCATTATTTTTTCTCTATTTACATCACACAGATATTTTACTTAAAAATACGTTAAGCATGCATACAAGAATTTCATTACACGAATGAAATCCTCAATAACTTCCCTTTTCCTCTAAGGTCAAGTCTAAGCTCCTCAGTACCTCTCCACCATTATCTTTTTCCATATCCCCTAATGTGCCTTATTGTTTCAGGGCCCTGTGATTTGCCTATGCTGACTCCTTGTCTACCATTCCCCATTCCCCTATCGTCTGCCTGTAAACTCCTCTTCATTCTTTAAAACCCATACAAGAACTTCCTCCCTGGACAGTCTTTCCAAATTTTCCATAATAAAATAGTCACTTACTCCCTTGCACTACATTGTGTGTCCTTGTGAGACTAGTCAAGATTGAGATTCCAAGGAAAGCATTTAGTTGGCTAGGCTTGGATCATCGAGAACCCTTTGTCCGGACTGATGGCAAATCTTACCGTATCAGTCTGGGTTTGCCAGCAATACAGAACCAACTGGATGTGTGTGTGTGTGTGTGTGTGTGTGTGTAAATAAATTTATTTTAAGGAATTACTCATATGATTGGGGGGATGAGAAGTCTGAAATCTATAGGTCAAGGCAGCAAGCTGGAAACTCAGGCAAGAATTAACATTGTAGTCTGCTATGGATTGAATCACATCTCCCACAAGAACATGTTCAGTAGTCCTAACCCCTGGTCCTGTGGATGTGAAATCATTTGTAAATAGGATATTTAAAAAGTCTATAAAGGTGAGACCAAAGTGAGTCAGGGTGGCCCTTAATCCAATATGACTGGAGTCTTTATAAGTGGAGGACATTTGAACACAGTAGGACGGGAGAGACGGACATTTGAAGGAGGTGGAGACTGAGTCCTGGATTGCCCTCAAGCCACCACCAGAATGCTACAGGCTGCAGGGAAAGTACAATCCTGTCGACACCTTGATTTTGAGCTTCTAGGCCCCAAGACTGTGAGACAACCAATTCCTGTTGTTTAAGCCAACTAGACTGTGGTACTTTGTTATAGATGCCCTGGTAACTAAGACATAGTCTTCAGGCAGAATTTTTTCTTCTCTGGGAAAACTCAGAGAAGACTGAGGCCTTCAACTGAGTAAGGACTTCAACCAGTTGAATGAGATTCATCCAGATTATCGAGGGTACTCTTTAAGTCAACTGATTATAGATGTTAGTCACATCTACAAAATATCTTCACAGCAGCATCTAGACTTGTGTTTGATTGAATAACTGGGCACCATAACCTAGACAAGTTGACACATAAAATTAGCTACCACAGTCCCCAAGACTCTATTCATTGGTGGAGGCCCTGTCCACTCCTTATTCAGACTGATAACAGTCCCCCTAAGACTCTTTCCAATGGTGGACAGATAGTTTCCCAAAGCAATTCAAGATGGTTATCAGAAGAAAGGGGATAGATGCTAGGCAGGAAAAGACTTTAGGTGTAGGGGCACCCTCAAACATACCATAAAACTCTGTTTCTCACACAAATCTTTTCTGGCATTGTCTTTTTCGGTATCTGGCACCCCCATGCCTCATTTGACCAAGCCCAAAACTTAGGAGTGAGCCTTTTCTTCTCTCTCTTCACCACCACATCATGTTGGTTACAACTCCAACTACTGCCCTCTTCATTCATCTGGTGGATTGACTTCACAACTCAATTTAAAGTTTATTTTCTCTGGAAAGTCACCAAAGAGAAACACCCCTCCTCTGTGCTCCCAAAGCACCTTGTTCATGG
Organism: Myrmecophaga tridactyla; assembly: GCA_004026745.1. NCBI lineage: Eukaryota > Metazoa > Chordata > Mammalia > Pilosa > Myrmecophagidae > Myrmecophaga > Myrmecophaga tridactyla. Next base: position 768 of record PVIY010053168.1, on the reverse strand, counting down.
ACGCATTACTCTTTGGAGTGTTTGATTCATGTGTCTGTTTGCCCTACCAGACTGTGAACTCTTTGTCAGCAAGAAGCTACTTCTTATTCTTATTCTAATTTCTAGTGCTTAAGTGAGGGCTGGCACACCAGAGAAACTCAAATAATATTGAATATTTCTATAATTTTTAAAATTTCCACCTTGAAATTATTTAAAACTTACAAGGGAGTTACAAAAATAATACAAAATCAACACAGAGAACTCCAATACTCCTCCTAACCAGATATCCAGATTTACCAACTTTTTTTTTAATTAAACATTTTTTCATCTTGAAATACCTTCAAACCCAGAGGACAGTTACAAAAATAATAAAAATCCCATCCAGAGAGCTCCAAAACACCAAAATCTTCCCCAGACACCAAAATCCATCAACCTCATTATTCTGCCACATTCACCATATCATTCCAACCATCAATTCATCAGTCTATCAATCCATCTACCTGCCTTGCCATCCATCTATCTGTCTGTGTATCTATTTATCAATCCATTTTCTGAACACTTGAGTGTAGGTTGTACACATCACATTTCTTGAACACTTACTACTGCCATGCACATTTCTTAAGAACAAGGATATTCACTTAGGTAACCACCGTTAGGCAGTTATCAAGTTCAGGACATTTAACACTGACATTAAGCTTACAGTCTATATTCCAATTGTTTTATAAGTTAAAAAAAAGAAGTTCTTTTAGGCCCTTTCTCCCCATTATTAGATCCTTCCATGATCATGTA
>PVIY010053167.1:0-14825 GCA_004026745.1 Myrmecophaga tridactyla | reverse complement strand
CCATGAGCACTTCCGCCTGTCTGTCATGAACTAGAGCTCAATGTTTATTTTCAGTTCATTCCATACGGGACATTTGTGTGGAGTGAAACGCACATCTGAACAGCAGCGTTGGGTGAGTTCTGAGAAATGCCCCTAGAGCCCTAAGACCTACCAAGATACAGAGTATTGTCAGTCCTCAAAACGGACCCGCCTCCCTTCCCCGTCACTTCCTGCCCTCTCCAGAGGCAGCCACCGTCCTGATAGTTTCACAATTGGTGTGTTTTATCTGTACTAGAGCTTCGTGTAAATGGAACCGTGCAGTATTTATGGAAGGCTTCTTTCACTCAGTGTGATATCGTTGAGATTCACTCATGTTCTTACGTGAACTAGTTCTTTCATTTGAGTTGTTGAGTAGCTTTCCCTTGTTTGAACCCATCACTATTTGGCTGTTTCCCTGTTGATGGGCAGCTATGAATAATCTTACGTCAGTCTTTAATGTGGACATGTTTTCATCCACTCTAGGAGTGGATGGCATATTTAACTTTATAAGAAATTGCCAGCTCTCCCTCCACGAAGGCTGAGGGTTTCAGTTGCTCTGTGTCGTTGCCAACATTTGACGTTTTCCGCCATTTTAGTGGCAGCCGTCCTGGAGGGTGCTTGTGGCACTGGCTGTGGTGGAAGAGCCTATTTTAACCATGCCAGGCCCGTGCAGCGGGCACCAGAGCCGAGCTCACCCCCTCATGTTCCACCCTGGCGTCCAGCTGACGAGGGGGCACACCCCCTGCAAGCATGACACTGGTCACTGGGCTGACACTCCGCCAGCGTCCAGGCCGCAAGGGTGTGCTGTGCATGTTTCTGAAGAAGCTGCATATAAATTGAGTTCTCCACCAGGCAGCTTGCTGAGGAACGAGAGAGGATGACAATAAGCAGCTCCCCGGTCTCTGCAGGGAAGGCCAGCAAGCCTCAGGGTCACACGAGAGCCTCAGGGTCACAGAAGCTTCGGGGTCACACAGAAGCCACGTGCTGGAACCAAGGCAAACACCTGACAGGTGGAGTGGCACCAGTGTCTATCCAGCTGGCACAACTCGTACTTCTCCCTCCTACAGGGTCGAGTCCAGTTTGAGGAAAAGAGGCTAAATGGGAAAGAAGTGGAGCTGGAGTGGAACCAAGGAGCCAAGGGGTAACCCCTGTGGCAGTCAGGATTACCAGGAAACCCAGAGGCAGTGAGAATTGAATGGAGGGTAATTTCATGGGTGCAGACAGGGGAATGAAGCACCCGGAGGAAGCAAGGGGAATGACCCCACATACAGCTGTGCGAGGACCCCAGGGGAGTCCCGTTCCTGGGACTGCAGCCTCCACCACTGTGACAGTGGGAAGTGGAGGAAATAAAGACCCCTGCCTCCTCTCCTCATTTCCTGCCGGCATCTCCCATTAGCCAAACCTAGCGGAAGTCCCTGGGAAATGGCCTGGTGACACCATTCACAGGGTCAGATTCCTGGGGAAAGGACAGAGCAGAGAGTGGAGAGCTTTTCCGGAGGGGCGAAAGAGGAAAATGAACCCAGTTCCAAAGCTCTTTCCATTCCTAGTAGTTGTTATTTGAATGTAGGCGGAAAAGGGAGAAATGCTATTTTAAATAACTGCTGCAGCTGCTTCAGCATTATTATCTCACGCAATGCTTCCCCAATTTGAGACACAAATACATTACATGTTGTGCTGTTGCAAACTAATACCTTAGGAACACACCTGCCTCTTATCAGCACGTCTAGAATCTTGCTTCCGGTCCTCACTTGCTCCGTGTACAATCCCAGAGCACGGGGCTTGCAGAGCCCAGGGAGGGCTGGTGGGCGTGTCTCCTCCCCCATGACACTGTTGGCTGCTGCACTGCTCTGGGAAGCCACACGGGGTCTCTGTGGACTGCGGGTTCTGTGCAGCACGGCTGCTGGGCTCCTGCCTGGCCCCGGCCTCGCTAACCCAGCCCCAAGCTGAGCCTGCACGATGGATGGGTCAACGTGAATGCCAGTTTAGATGCCCGCTTCACGTGCCCATTTCCGGCCATTATCCCCCCAAAGCCTGACACTCTGCAAAAGGTGGACCCGCATGCTTGCCACCGAATGGTCAGGCCATTGGCTACGCCTGGGTCCCCAGGGCAGGCTCGCCTCGGGCTCCTGCTGAAGCCCCTTGGTCATCCCGTTCCAGTGTATGATTTAAAAGATCTCCGTGCTCCCCAGCAGCAAAGGGGTGTAGGGAGGACGCTGGTTTAGCAGCCCACAGAAGGTTTCCTTCCCCCACCCCCCAACCCCCAGCTCAGGGCAGCAGATGCCTGCTAACGTATATTCTCAGGATTATGAGATGCTGGCATGGCAAAGTAGGTCAGCCTCAAGGGAGCTGCTCCTCCTACATGTAGCAGAGGCTGGATAGTTTGGAAAACCATGTCCATGGTTCTCCCGCTTGACCTCTGCCAAACAGAGGGACCAGAGAGAAGCAAAAGTCGCATCAGCAAAGATGGGTTAGAAGACTGTTTAGATAGGTTTAGGAAACGACATCAACTCTTTGGGGTACCAAAAAATCGCCCAGTACCCCACTGCCCCCACCCCACCTCTGCACTGCCTCCCTCCCCTGCATCTGTAACCAGCACAATGACATGCGGTTTGGAAGGAGAGGATGAAAATGAAGCAAATGCTGCAACACTTTGTAGGCGAAAAGTAGCAATAATTTTGAGATTGGAGTCTTGGCAAGTGGGAGGAAGAGCAGAGAAGGATGAAAGCATGGGGAGTGGGAGAAGATGGAGCCGGCACCTGGTGGGCACGCCCCGTGGCAGGAAACGTAGCTGCGTCCTGGGCAAGTGGGGCCTGCTCTGTTCCCGTGGAGTAAACCCCTCTCTTACTCCCAAGCTATCAGTAAGAGTCCACGCGCTATGTCTTGGCAGCCTTCTGGAGGGACGGTGTCACCCAGGGTCGACGGGAAGGTGCCCAGAGAGAAGCAGCATCATGAGCGTGATGCAGGGAGGGGGTGGGCCCCCAGGCAGGTGACTCAGAGCACGGGAGGCCCTCGCCACTTCTCTGACACCCGAGGGTCCTAGTGTGGGAGCAGGCGAAGGCCCCACCAGCTCCTTTAATCCCGTAGTCCGCGGTGGTCCTAGAACCTGCCAGCTTGGAAACATCTGGGTCGCAGCTCCATTGCTGTCAATTGAGTACAACTGGATGCTGCTCCTTTTTCTATCTTTTTCTCTCCGCCACCTGCACCGCTCTCTGCTTTCACCTCGGGCTGTGCAGAGAGGGGAGTTGAAAGACCATCCCCTTCCTGGGCCTGGGAAAGGCCCTCCCAGGCCAATAAGAGTCTGTGCATGAATTGCCTTCCTTCTTTTTATGGTTCTTGGGTTTTAACAAGTTTTTTTCTAATTCACAAAAGCTTGTGTGGCCATGGTAAAAACCTTCCCATGAGGAATGACATAATTACGTAGACTTGCCTAGCTCTTACTGAAAGCCAGGTACTGCTCACATATTAATTCATTCCACCCTTATAAAACCCTGTAAAGTAAATGCTATTCTAATCTCCGCTGTATACCTAAGCATCAAACCTGGGGACAGTGCAGCCAAGGGTTCAGCTGCAGGAAGTAGCACTGGGGAGCGGAGCAGCCGGGATGAGGCCAAGGGGACTGGGCCCCAGCACTCAGGCACGGCTTTAATGCCCCTGGACTGTGGAATGACGCAGTGAGACAACGCCTCCTCACTCCTGAACCTGGGTACCCAGACGTCTCCCTCCTAATTCACCCCAGTTCAAGCTCCCAGTAATACTGCACACCTATGTGTGTATCTGCCCTCATTTTTTGTAAATCTAGCATCTTTGCCCTGGCATTTTCACTCAGTCCTGCACCATTGAAGTTACTGCATGTTCACACACATAAAATAGCCTCTCTGTTTTGTAGTGGCTTCCAAATAGTGCTTGCAATAGTATCCTTCGGGCTGCATATCCCATTGCATGGATGCACTGTCATTTGTTTAATGTTGATGGCTATTTAGATCATTCCTGCCTAATCCAAGGAGGTGTTTCACGAAGTAAGCATGCAAAGCAAGGAAGAGTGCAGACTGTGCAGGGAAATTTTAGCTTTTTGCTAAAAAGGAGACGAGATATTCAAAATAGTCAGCAGCTGGGACGGCTAAGTACCAGCCAGTTAGAGCAGAGCCGGCCCCAGCACAGTCCTGCTGCTCGCCAGGTGAGAAACACCTGGATCAGCAGTCTAAGGCAAAGAGAAATTTGTGATGTGGGGATTGAGAAGGAAGCAACAAAAAAAGGAGTAGTGGGTTGAGCATGTATGAAAGGAGCATTTCTTCCCTGGATCTGTTGGAAGCATTGGCTTCCTGTTAATGAGAATCTTGTCATAGCTGAGGCTGTTAAAACCAAACAGAAAAAAACAATGGAATTGTCCAGTAGAGTCAGATAGAAAAAAGTAGAGCCTACCAGTTCTGTGTGGCTTTTAGCAGGGTCTGAGCAGTGCCGTTATTCTGCAAATCAAAAGGCAAGAGTCGGGGGTGGCCTCACCTGTTACCCATTAACACTTTGCAGGAGATCCCAGAAGTACCAGAAATACATAAACTGTCAGTTTGGAGATGAGACAATGTGTACTTGGCTTTTGCATGTTGGCATGAAGGGAACAGATTATAAATTATTGCACAGCCCTTTCAAATGGTCCCTTGAGATAACTCAGTTATGATACTAAATATCTCAGCTCACCAAAAAGAATTGGATTTCAATATTCCTGGAAGCCTTGAGGGCCCATACTCTAAATATTTAAAATGCTGTTCAGTTAAATACTTTGGTTGGTTATCTTGTTTTCAGTATGATATTAAGCAGAAGAGACTTTTCGAAGGTCCTTCCTACAACCTGTTCCGAGCAGACGCTGACCTGTGGAGAAAGTGCAGGCTTTTTCCCGGGGCACCTGCTAGGAGGGGAGCCCCGCCTGCTTCCTGCACTTCCGGGGGGCAGGCAGACACCCCAGAGAAGAGGGGTGTTATCAATTTCTAACCATTTCAACCTGCTACTTTAGTCCTTTAGCACATATTTACTGAAAATATACTGTGCTCTGGGAAGAATTCACTGAAATGGTGAGTAAGTCAGGGGTTTTGTTTGCGAGGGGCAGACACCTAAGCTGAAGTGACTTAAGCAAAAATAATAATAATAGTACTAGTAATAATGATAATGAAGTGGGAATGCTCTGGCCTGGAACTGAAAGCCTGGTGGGGACAGGCTTTGGGCACAGCTGGGTCGGCCTGAGCTGGCCGTACCCCTTCCTCCCCCTGGGTTCACTTCCCTCGGGGTGGGCGCTCCCCTCCTGGTGGTGCGATGGCCGCCTGCAGCTCCAGCGAGTGGACAGAAGGAGCCTCTCTCAGGAGTCCCCCTGCTAAGCTCCCTCCCTGGGTCTGGCAGGAGGATGTGATGTCCCAATCCTCCAGGTCTGAGTCACCTCCCACCTCTGGAGCCAGGTGGAGCCCCAGTGACAACAGCAGACAAGGTAGGGGGCTGGGGGGGTCCCCAGTGTGGGGAGTGCCCACAGCAGAAAAGCAGCTTCACCCTGGGCAGGGACAAGCACAGGCGTCCAGCAGGCCCGTTGGACCCATCATTCAGTGGGTGCCACTTGCCATGTGCTCGCAGCTCTCCAGCACCAGCTCAGGGTCCCTCCTGCCCCGCACCCCCTCACCGCTCACCGGCTCAGCCCTGGGGCCTCCCCCGAACCCCTCTCTGTCCTGCTGTTTCAGTAGCCTGCCTTTCCCTTGCCATTGCAAGCCCCTCTCCCACTACCCCACCTGCCTGTCGACTCTCAGCTGCCCGGGCATTCCTGGTAAAATCTAAGTTCTCCCCATGTGTCTGCCTACTTTCTCAGCCCTTGGCACCCCAGCATCCTTGGCTTCTTGTCCCGACGTCTACCTTTACTTCTGACTTGACCAACTCTTGCCCATCCGTCCGTCCCCCAAATAGGACATCACACAGGTTCTCTCCTCAGCCTTATTCCCTCCCAGATAGCCGATGCATTCCTGCAACTTCAGGTCTCGGGTCTAAGGGAAAGAAACCAAAATCTTCCCTGTAACTTTCCTTCCACTACATTTCCATGTTTCCACTGCTGGGTAGAATTCTCTGCCTGCAGCATCCAACCACCTCTTAAATCAGCTCACCCAAAATCCATGCCCCTCATCTCCTTCAATGCCTGACCTGAATTTTCTTTAAATGTTGTCTCCATCCGCTCAGCACCCCGCTGGAACATGCCCCAGCCCTGCTTTGAGCCCTCCAGCTTCCCTCCATCTCTCATATCCAATCACTCACCAAGTCCTTGTGCTTTTTTCTTTCTCAGAATCAAGGAGTCCGTCTCAGGTCCTCCCTCTCCTTCACTTTGCTTCAGGGTGTGTGAAAACACAGAGCGGTAGTTAAGTCTCCTCAATTCTGCTTGCTTAACATGTCCTAAGACCTTTCTCTTCTCTTCACTTCTCTCCTCTCCAAAGCCAGGCCACCAGCATCTCCTAGGTGAACTTCTACAGCAACTCCTATGCCACCTTTGGTCTCAGTTTTACTCTCTTGGGGCTGCTCTCCCACAGCGATCCTTCTCTAGATCGTCAGCCTAACAGCTGCCCTCCGAATCCCCTTCCTGAGTTGGCCACTGCTCTCGTCTCTGCTGCCATCTTATCCCCTCTCCTTTGTCAAATTCTGCTTTTCCAGACAGACAGTTGCAATTCCACAGACACGCTTGATGTGTTATAACTTTAACCCCCATGTCACTGCACCCCCCGCTCCCTAATACCTCAAAATGTTGTCTCTGGGCCTCTGGCATCTCCAGCAATCTGTCCAGCCCAGCACGGAGTTTGACAGTTGCAATGAATTACATAAACCACAAGTTTGAAATATAAGATTGATTATGATTTTCAAAGAAATCACATTGTGTTCTAACAGTCATTATCATTTTAAAGTTGCGTAGGTCTTACTAAAACCAGATGGTCTGGGGTATTTTTCCAGCTAACATTCAGTTATCAGAGTAGATTTACTTTCAGCTAAGGTATTTTTATGTGATTTGTGCGTTTGATTTACATTAGTTACATCTACAATATCTGTAGTTTCTATTGTGTTGGGTTATGTTCCCAATTCATAAAAATAGATCAGTGGCTCCGCATAGGTTAACTGAAGTGTAAAATTAGTGATTAAAATAGCAATATCGACATTATAACTAGAGCGATGCTTGTAACACAAATAGTGGATGAAGCACAAGTGTAAATGTGATTGTACCCAGACAAGTAGATCATCTGGCGTGAAAAAGAAAAGGGTCGCTGGAAAGAATAATGATGATCCCTGAAAATTGTGTTTTTATTGGACCAACATAAAGCCATGAAAATTTTTGAAACATTTTCAAAAGAAACACCTCTCTAATAAGCCAGTTATAACAACAGCAAAATAATGCCTTTTAATACAATATTAATATTGTGGTTCAAGGTAAAGAAAACAAAACTATGCAGTCACCATTCAAAGATGTACTCCTTGTAACATAAAGTGAGTACAAATTACACATCTCCAGTAGCTGCCAAGTCAGGTGCAAATCTCATGCCAAATATGCTTGGAGAGAAAGCACAATATGGCGTTGGTAAATTCCTTTCTCAGGCGGCGTGCTATGTGGAAATGCTATTACCTACTTCTGTGGATTCTTGCAAATATTTTGCTCTACATATGTAGGGAATTCTTGATGATGGTGTTTCATATGGTATCACTCTCGGTGTGTCTGCATGAGGGAGAAATGCTCGATGACTTTACGTTCTGTTTCATATTTTTTGGCCAATGACGTGCTTCTTGGCCATGATTCTGCAACGCCCAAAACTTGTAAATACGGCCATAGACACCTTGGAAATGTGTGGTTTCAGAGGCGCGTGCTGGGAGGTAGGCGGCGATTTTATAACTCCGTGATCCTTGCAGAAGTCATTTGGCAGGAAGAGCCACTCCAGCTGTTATGAGTCTGTGGTCCTTTCAGATGCCCAGAACTGTTACGATGAACTGACACACTCCAGCCGCCGTCCCGCCGAGTCAGGAAGTTCTGATTAAAAAGGAAAATAAAGACAGAACAAGAAAAGGAACCAACCGGTTGGGAAAGTGGCTCAAACCATCTGTCACTGAGCTGGACATAGACTTCATGGGGGTATATGACAAACCACATGATCCTTCCTAGTAATATTAAGAATTTTTATTATTTTAACATGTTATGTTTTATTTCTAAATTTGCAATTTACACCCCCTTGCCAAACAAGCAGTACACCATCCGAGGAGACCAAATGTTGAAATCCCAATCCCCAAGCAGGCCCCACCTTGTTTGCAGCCCCGAGAATCTTGCATCCTGATAGGTGCCTTGGAGTCAACATTTGTTGAATTAGTGAACAAATTGATAGCATCTCATTCTCATCCCCTAATAAAAAAATGCAGAATTGGGGAACCCTAATCGTATTTTCCATGGTTTCTAATGAAGCATCACTCTGAAGGCTGTAAAAGGCCCTTGGTTTCTGGTGCCTGCTCATCTCTCCTGTGACTCTCTCCCCATCTCCCTGGAAGCTCCACCCTGCTGAACAGCTGCACAGGTGCACATCCCTCTCCCATCCCCTCACCGAACCCCAGGACAGCTTGAAATACAGCCTGAGGGCCACCCAGCCACCCATCAAGCTGTTCTCAGAAGAAAAGGTGGTATCAAGTTATCTGTCCAAATGTTTTCGACATAATATTCATTATGTTTTTCAAAGAAAATTGTGACAATGAAAGGAGTGACCAGAAACGTAATACATTTCTGACTGCCCCTCCTGGGCCAGGCAGTAGCCTTGAACCCTGACCCGTCACCCCCACCCTCCTGGGGGGGGTCTGTTCCTGCTAGAGCCACTTTCTGGGTCAGCCTCCCCGAGTCGTGAAAGGACCCCACCTGGAATGAGAGCCAACGTTCCGGCCCATGGGAAAAGCTTCAGACACCCCCACCGGCCATCTCATCACACCCCCGGGGACTCTTCCTGACATCAGCTCCCGACTGACCCAAAGGCTCCCCTCCAGACCCCCCGGCTCCCCGCTCTGAGACCCGATGGCAGTCCGCCAACCAGCTGAGCTGGGGGACCTATGGAAAGCCCCTTTCCTTCTGATCTTAAGAGTTCTGAAAAACAAGTCACACTTATTGATTTTCCCAGGAGAATAATTTATATTTGTTTTGAAGTTGGAAAAAGCTTGTGAAAATCATTCAGAGAAGCAGTGGGAAGCCAAGGGAGAAATGGAGGTGGGGGAGGGGGCACCCCGTGCTTTCTTTAGGCAGAGCCTGGGGTACCATGTCCTTTCCCTGCAGCCTCGGCACACAGCCCAGCCCCACAGTGGAGGCAGCACAAGCCATGCGGCATTTTCATTAGGCGGGAGACTGTGACCCCACCCTATCCGGACACTATTCCATGAACAACGCCACATTTCAGTTCCGCATTTGGCATGCACCTGTTCTCCCAAATATGCACTATTTCCCCCAAATGTCACCTACGCTCGTGAGCTGGCAGCCTTCTAATTCTCCATCAGTGCCCAGCGCAGTGCTGGATAGAAAGAAAGACGGACGCCAGGGCCACAAGCTCCGGGAAGGAATTCCCTGTGGGAGCAGCATGGGAGAGGTGACAGGGCAGCGAGGGGACTGTGAGACCACGAGAGGTCAGCAGTGACCGGAAGCAGCTGCCACTGCTAGGCCTGAGGAGCAGGAAGAGGTGGTGCGCCGGGACCCAGGGGGCTCGGTGGAGCTGGAACACAGGGGATCAGCCACACTGGAGGTCAGCCACGTCTGGAGCCCCAGCTGCAGAAGGAGCCCAGCCAGCACAAGAAAAGAGGGGAGCTATGCCCCCACTTCTTGCTTCCCCCACCTCTACCTCCACCTGTGCCTTCCCTTCACCAAGGCCATCAGGAGGCCGGTTGCCAAGGAAGCCTGAAAAGGGGATGCAGAGTCGGTGATGCTGAGAAGGGACGGGGAGGGGACTGCACGCAAGGGAAGACGGGCAAATGGCCAGGGCCCCAGCCACCCAGGAAGGAACTTCCGAATTGCAAGATGACAAAATAAATCCTGCACGCAGGGATGCAGAGTCTTCCCCCGGCTTGCTCCAGCACCCACCTCCCCAGGGGAGCCCCCTCCCGCCTCTGGGGGAGCAAACGCCCCGCAGAGGGGCAGAGGTCGTGGAGGGGCTCCGGCCCCAGGGCACTGCAGCACATGCCCGTGTCCCCAGCCCGCCTGGCTCGCGCATTCCGAGGGGTTGATCTGCAGAGCACAGCGGGAGGGGGGCTGCCCTGCCCTGCCCAGCAGCGACTGCTTTTCCCTCCCCTGCCTGCTGCATGAAGGACAAGTTGGAGACAGGACGGACTGGGGGCTCTACATCGTGAAATCCTTGGCTGGGGGAAACTTGAGGGTGGCAGACATGTGCAGGAGCTCGCTTGTCCCCTCCCAGCCAGCCTAAAGGGCCTGGGGGGTGTGGGAGAAAAGTTCCCAGTATAACCAAGGACAGCCACAGCAGGAGCTGTTTCCTTTTTAAAACCAGCCGTGGGGGCAAGAAGCCCTACCCAGCCTGTCTGCGCCATGTCCTGGCGTGCTGAGGGAGGGGAAACTGAGTCCCAAGGGCCGTGTGATTTATGGGTGGGGCCGAGGGCGCTCACCGCGCCTGCAGGGCTGCCTCCCCCTCCGTCCTGTCCTCACACACCCTCACCCAGTGCTGCTCACCGACTTCTCTCCTGCTTAGAAAACAAAATGTGGGTGCGATGCTGAACAATCCTCGCCCCAGGCTTCAAGGCGCTCCCTACCCCCGCCGGCCCGCAGGCAGGAAGAGCTCCTGGGTGGGCATTTATGTCATTGGGGGGCCCCCGCCAAAGCCTCCCTCCGCCCGGGCCACTGACACCATTCCCAGCTCTGGCCCCGTCTGTGTCGCCGCGTCTACACAGGTGGCATGCTGAGCCCCGGGTTTTAGAGGTGCCCCCAGCGCCCTCCAGGAGAGCAGAGCCGGGGTCCCTGCTGAGAAGGTGCCCCACCCGGGCCAGCTCCGTCATCCCGGCCTCTCGGCGCCTTCCACCATCTGTCCCTGCTGCGGTGCTTGGGGGGTCGACGCCCGCCACGGGGGGCTCTACCAGGAACTCCAACCCAGCGGGCCCACTCGGCTTTAGCCAAAACTAGATTGCCTCTATCAGCGGTTTTTTCTTGTAAGTGAGCTGATTTTAAAAAGTGAGTTGATTACAACAAGTTAAAGATAAAATTAGAATTATCATAGGACCTAACAATTCCTCCCCTAGGTGTATACCCAGAGAGTTAAAAGCAGGTGTTCAAACTAAAGCTTGCACGTGGATGTCTGTAGCACCATTATTCACAACACCCAGGAAAGTGCAAACAGCCCAGATGCCCATCAACTGAGGCCTGGACAAGCAAACTGTGCTCTACCCGTACAAAGGAACATCGTCCACCCTTAAGAACGATGGGAGTCCTGGCGTGTGCTGATATGTGGCTGAGCCTCAGGTTGTTATGCTAAGTGAAGTAAAGCAGACACAGAGGGCCACAAGGTATATGAGTTCCACTTGTGTGAAACGTCCAGAACAGGCAGATCCATAGTGAGAAAGCAGATTATTTGGGGCAGCGGAGATGGGGAGTGACAGCTTAATGGGAACAGGAATTTCATTTGGGGAGAAGGAAAACGCTCCGGACCTGGACAGCCTCGATGGTTATAGAACATCGTACGTGTACCTAGTGCCACTGAGTTGTACACTTTAAAATGGTTAAAATGGCAAACTTTACATTATGAGGTTTTACCACAACTGAAAGAGAAGTGAGATTCCAAAAATAAAAATTAACTGCATCAGAATATCAATGGACCATAGATGTAGCCAGTAAATGCACAGATATTTAGCAAAGGTGCCAGAGGGGCCCAGGAACGGAACGGAGAAGACAGTAGAACTGGTGCCCACCCTCAAAGCCCCCTTACTGTCTGACGGGAAAGTCTAGGGGTCCCGGGAATGTGCCTGGGTCAGCCAAGGAAGTGGACAGGGCCTCCGGGGACCTTCAGAGGTGTACCCTACCTGCCTGTCAGTATAGGAATAGTTCAGAATAGCACAGCTGCCACAGCCATATCAGGGTCTCCCAGGCAAATGTCTACCCCAAATGCCATGAGCTCAAGACAGTGGCTTGCAAATGACTGCACCAGAGAAGCGAGATGGGGCTGGCTGGCACTGGAGATGCTTCTCTCCTCTGCTGAGTTGCTCACTGGTCATGTTCCTGGAAAGCCAGCAGCTAGAGGGAGTTCTGGCTTGCTTCTTCTGCATTTCCTTGATAAAGGAATCTGAGATATAAACTCTGCCATGGAGGGACCTTGCTAAAGACCCAGGACTATTCTGTTATTAATAACTCTAAAATGATGTTTATTTGGTGCAAAATTTTTATTTTTAGTAGCACCCTATCTAATTTGACTTGAATGGTCAGCGTTTTGGTTTGTTAATGCTGCTGGAATGCAGTATGCCAGAAATGCAATGGCTTTTTAAGAAGTTTATTAAGTTACAAGTTTACAATTCAAAGACATAAAAATGTCCATACTAAGGCATCTAGAAAAAGATACCTTGACTCAACAAAAGCCAACGTCTGCCACATGGGAAGGCACGAGACTCACGTCTGCTGGTCCTTGTACCTGGTTCTGCTGCTTCCAGCCTCTGATGCCAGTGGATTCTTCTCTAAGCATCTGTGGGCTTCACTTAGCTCCTTCGGGACATGACTCTGGATGTGCCTTGCTTAGTGTCTCCTGGGAAGGCACATGGTGACATCCGCTGGGCTCTGCATCTCCAAATGTCCATGTTTGTGTCTCTGTCAGCTCAGAAGCAACTGTTCTGCAAGCGTCTGCATCTGAGGCTTCTCTAAAATGCCTCCCCTTTAAAAGGACTCTAGTCAACTAATCAAGACCCACCTCGAACGGGTGGAGTCACATCTCCTTCTAATCAGAAGGTCATACCCTGGAGTTATAGGAGAACATAGGGTTTAACAAGTGAATATAGATTGCTGACTCATTATATTGAGTATTATCTCATAATATGTCTTTTCGTCTCCAGTATATTAGAGTAGCTACAAGTAAAAACTTAAAATTGTGGAATTGTAACCTATATCAAACTCTGAAATCTGTTCTACAACTAATTGTTGCAATGTGCTTTGAAATTTATTGCTTTTTTTGTATGTATGTTATTTTTCACAAAAAATGAAATACTACAGGAAGTGGGCATTTTTAACCTTGAGGTGGAAAATATCTAAAATCTTTCCACCTATTCTTATAGAAAAAAAACAAGTCATTCTGACAACTGGATGTGTCACATCTCCATGGAAACAATCTAATCAAAATTTCTACCCTAAGCAGTAGCTGTACCTGGACAAGATTGGATTAGGAAAGAAAACATGTCAGTCAACTGGTTCAAACTCCATAACTCCATGCACCTCTGAATCGGGGGTGAGATCTTGTTGGTTTGTACAGGCTGGTCTGATGTCCCTAGACATCGCAGAGTGATAGGGCAGAGGATTAAAAAGTATTTGCAAAGTCCCCTTCCCGCCCTAAGAAGAGATTGAAAATGTCCTGCCCTCTAGGGAAGCAGGAGGATTGGGGCGTAGGTTCTTCCTGGGAATTAGTCCTTTCCACACTACAGGACAAACCTTATAAGAAGACCATGTCCAGCGGCGCACAGCATGACCAGCAGCCCAGGCGAGCCGCGGGGGGCCGCTCTGGTCCCTTCTTCCACCCTGGAGCCTGGCAGCACTTCTACCCTGGGGAGCCGGGCTGCGTGGTACCCTGCCCGGCCCCCCACTCTCCGTGAGCTGGGAGGGCTGCTTCCATCTTTTAGGCCCACACATCCTCATCTTCCAAACAGGAATGAGCTCACCCACGTCGCAGCATTGTTAAGGGAATGACAAGATGGGGTGTGAGCTCGTGCACAGCACACTCCTGCTGATGGCGGAAACTGAGCCAGGAGTGAATGCAGGGTGGCCTCCCCCCAGTAGCCACTGATCCCTCCTGCCGGCCAACACGCTTTACAGCTGCAAAAAAGGGGGCTCGGCCCCCGGTAGTGGTTCCCTTCTCCTGGGCGCCCACAGGGCACAGGGTTTCTGACAAAGAGGGTTAGGCCATTCCCTGAAGGCATAAAATGAGCATCAAAGCCTCCTAGATTGGGGAAATGGGTGGCCGGCTGTAGAGGCCACGGTCTCTGCTTCGGTTCCTCCCCCGTTAGTGCTCTCTACCTGCTCCCCGGGCCAGATGGTGGAAGAGCTTTCTCCTGTGGTTGCCCAGAGTTCCTGGCCAGGTATCGGAGCAGCGTGCACCTCTCTTGGCAAGAGTGAGGCAGGATTTGGGAGGGGACAGCTGCAGGCCATGCTGTCACTCCTCTTTGTCCCTTCCATCCTGCCCTTTGCTTTATTATCAAAGTCCAGCAAAATCTGTACAGACGCGGGGCACGGAGACGCTTACCCATGCTGCTGGGAGGAGAGAAACAATTTCTGCTTTCTCTGGCACTGTCTGTTTGCTCATTCTTTTTTCAACTTTAAAGTTCCAAGCAGTCACAGAAATTTGGGTAAAGCATCTCCTGCTTTTGAGCCCCATTTTCAGGGGCAGCATTTCCTTGAATAGCCCCTTTCCACAAACCCTGGCAGCCCCGCTCAAGGTCCCCTTCCTCTGACAGAAGCAGAGCCAGGCCACGATGTCGCTGTGCATGCTGAAAGCCGGTTGTTTGCTAGAGAATTTTGAGAGCGGAAAAGCAGGGGAGAATGGTCATTCCGGGGGGGGGAGGGGCGGCAAGGGTGCCCCCTGCATGGGGCGGTGCCACCTTTT
>PVIY010053166.1:0-14831 GCA_004026745.1 Myrmecophaga tridactyla | reverse complement strand
TTGCATGCCTTACGACTTCGTTCCCTTTTTTGTAGCAGCACAACATTTGTTCATAAGTATACACCATGGTTCACCATTCTACTTCTCAGTGCATCCTTCAGCCACCTGCATTCATCAGGGATTACATACAGCGCCCAAAGTTCACAGTCCATCAATGCTCTCAATTTTAGGTAATTTCATTGGTCCCAAGAAATAGATAACCAATAAACACACCTTTGCCAAATAGGAAATCCAAACCTCCTCTTAACTCTTGTCCCTCCCCCCATTATTTACCTCTGCTGTTGCTGATGGTTTCCTTTTAAATATAGAGCATAGCATGCAATAGCAGTTTTCCCCCTGCACCCTGTATTTAAGCACTCTTTGTACACGAATCATACCTTTGAAGTAGTCCTTGCAGGAATTAATTTATATTTCTAGTGTTAATCAGTGGGACACGTGGGTCCATACAACCCCTTTGAATCTTGTTCATCTTCAATATGGTAACATTACTTATAGACCCACCAGAGAACCGCCTTCATGTCTCCCTATTCCCTTACGTTGGAGTCAACCTCATTAGCTAACCGTTCACTCATCTCTAGTTTCTATGTATCTCTAAGCCCCCCTTTATTCTGTATTATAAGCCTCTGATTTTACCTATACCATGGTTATAAAAGTGGAATCATACAGTATCTATCCTTTTGTGCCTGGCTTATTTCACTCAGCATTAAGTCCTCAAGGCTCATCCATCTTGTCATGTGCTTCAGGACATCATTTTGTCTTACTGCTGCAAAATATTCTATCACATGTATATACCACATTTTGTTAATCTACTTGTCTGTTGATGGACATTTGGTTTGTTTCCATCTTTTTGGTGATTGTGAATAATGCTGCTATGAACGTAGGTGTGCAAATGTATGTTTGTGTCATTACTTTCATCTCTTCTGGGTATATACCAAATAGTGCTATTGCTGGGTCATAGGGCAACTCGATATTTAGTTTCCTAAAGCACTACCAAACAGTCTTCCATAGTGGCTGCACCAATGTACATTCCCACCAGCAGTGCATAAGTGTTCCAATTTCTCTACATCCTCTCCAACATTTATAGCTTCCTATTTGTTTAATAGCAGCCATTCTTATAGGTATGAGGTGGTTATCTCATTGTAGTCTTGATCTACATTCCTTTATAACTAATGAAAATCAGCATTGCTTTTTTTTCATGTGCTTTTGAGCCATTTTTTGTATTTGCTCTTCAGAAAAATGCCTATCATATCTTTAGCTCATCTTATAATTGGGTTGTTTGTTCTTTTGTTGTTGAGTTGTATGATCTCTTTGTGTATACAGGATATCATACCTTTGTCTGACATGTGATTTACAAATATTTTCTCCCATTGAGTTGGCTGCCTCTTCACCTTTTCGACAAAGTCTTTTGAGGTGCAGAAGCATTTGATTTTGAGGAGTTCCCATTTATCTATTTTTCCTTTTGTTGCTTGTGCCTTGGGTGTAAAGTTTAGGAAGCTACCTCCTATTCCTAGGACTTGAAGATGTTTCCCTACATTTTCTTCTACAAACTTTACGGTGCTAGTTCTTATAAACTATTTTTTTAATAAACTCGACTTGAGCTAGACTCAAGTGAATTGTGCCAAGAAATCAAGTTTTGAAGTCTTCCTTCCTTGGAATGGTGAAATCTGGGAGAGAAAGTAGGCACTGGACTCAAGTGGAGGGCAAAACTGCTAAAGTATGGGCCTTCAGTGTGAATGGTTAAGAGAAATGCCAAGGCCAAGACACAAGATAGAAGCTGGGAATGTCACATGGAGTTTTGTGGTACTGCTATGCAATTTCAGCACTATGCTCCAGTTTTTGGAGTGCAAAGCTGTCATTAAGAAAAAAAATCTATCTAAACATGGTCACATGCTAAACAAGCCTTGAAAAAGATGAACAGCTTGCCTTTGCCTCGTGATTTTGCTAGGCTACTCAACCCTTGCTATATTGCATGAATTTCATATGCAGCAATGGAGAAAAATATAATTTATGTATTACAGGAACAAACATTCAAAACACATTAGACACTCCCAAAGAGTGAAAAGTCTGCTTATTGTTTAATGATATTCATAAGACCACTCTAAAAAAATGATTTGGTTGCAAATTTTTTAGGAAGTCGAGTTTGCATTGGAAACTAAATGCAAACTCAGGAATCTCTTTTGTCTCTCAAGATTTGTCTTGATCCCTTTTGCCTTTTAAGGTATAATTGTGATAATCCTAGATATGGAGACTTTCAAGTCAGTGGATTTTTATAACGCTTTCTTTCATTTCCTTCTTTTTCACTAGAAAGTTTGAAGCTGCCAAATGATTCATCTGGGTCCTTTCCTGCATCCCCAGTTTTGCCCTCTTAACCATTTACTTGAATTAGAAGTAATGCCAAGTGTTTTTTCTTTTTGCTTCTCTGCTAGCACAGTGTAATTCCCTACGATTTAATTTGTGTGACGATGATGATGATAATGATAATAACAATTGTAGCAACTCCCCTAACGCTGGCACAGAGCTGCCCACAGTGTGAGCTGCTGATTATAACCCGATACCTAAGTAGAAGTTCCCTTTCACCACCTGACAGCATTGAGGTGGTGCTGATTCTACCCCAGAGGGCAATGCCTTTGCCGGTGCAGAGAATCATAACCTCTGCTCCGTTCCTCCACCGCACCCCTTGGCCCACTCAGGGAAAGGGATTTGGTCCTCACCAGTAGAACTAGCTGGACCCGGGTCTGCTCTGTGGTTCTGGATGCTGGGTCACTCAGATCCCTCCGTCTCTACCTCCCATAGAGCTTACCCTGCAATCCTTCCGGGTGCATTTTCTCAGGAGTGCAGGACCAATTCCTGTCCTGTTTTGTTTCCTGATGCTGGATAACTCTCTTTATTATCCTGATATCTGATGAAATCAATTTAGGTAAAACAACATCTGACGCATAATGCAGCCCCTCCTTGGGGGCCAGGATCATCCTTAATATCAAAAGGAGGCCCGAGGAAATGTGGGAGGTGGAAGAATGCTGGACTCGAAGTGGAGCTTTTGCACTCGGCCTGACTTTTGGGGAGGATCTTAACTTCCAGGAGCTTCATAAAGTCAAGTGGGATTGACTTCACCAGTCCCAAACCACAACTAACAGTTCTGCCACAACTAAGTTTCCTTGCTGTGTGAAATAGAACGTTAGAGAGTGAACCCAATACACTGAAGAATAAGGGGGTAAAAGAAAGGTTATGGGCTTTGAAAAAATGGAGGTCTGGGTTTGAGTTTAATCTGTATAACATGGGCAGATTATATAACCTCACTTTCTTCAAATATAAAATGGGGAAATTTAGGCCTGCTTCAGAGCACTCTCGTGAGGATTAAATGAAATACGGTATACATCATGCTAGCTGAGGTGTTTGGGGTTAGCCATGTCTGTGATGATGTATTCATATCACCTTGTAGAGTAGGACTTAGAACCCAGTAAACGTTCATTCTTTTGCCATTTTACAAATTCTTACAAAGAATCAAAGCTCCCTTTTAAACAAAATCCTGGCTCTGTCTGCAGGAATCTTTATTGCCCACTATCAGAACTTGGTGAGCTAGTCTTGGGTCTCACTAAGAATATAATACACTGTCTTTCCCATGTCTGCCATCTAAATTATATTTGGTTCTCACCTTACCAAAAAGATAAATTTTGCACTATAGATTCATTTGAATTAACTCTTGCAGCACATGCTAAGGGCTCAATTGATTCAAATTTGAAACCAAACCCTTTCAAGGATGTATTCACTATAAATTTAGTGAGTTTAAGTTCTATCCCTCCTTTCCAATTTAATCAGAAAAGGATTAATCCAAGAATCAGGGGTGGAAATGTCTGAGAAAATTGATCTGTTCAGCTCCGTCCTCTATGGATGAAGAAGTTTAAGTGACTTGTTGGTACAGAGCCCAGGCCTCTCACTCCCAGTCATATGAGGTGAGTTTTAGACCTGCTGTGTCCTAAGTTCCTGGACCATTTACTTAACCCCCCTCTTTCCTCTCTTCCTTCCAGAAACTCATTATACAAGGAAAGACATATGCACTAAAACTTTTTCAAGTTTTGTTTCATGAAAAATGTTGGTTCCTCCTGAAAAAGGGTGTATGATTTGGAGCCTAAACCTAAAAACCAAAATTAAATTAAATTAAATTAAAAAACTCACAGTTTGCCATGCAGAACTCAGAACCTACATCAGGGCTCAGTAACAAGATCAGCTCTTCTCAGAGGCCCAGAGACATCTGTTTTTTCTAGGCCCTTTGGGGGTCTCTGTTTTCATTTCTGAATTGTGTGCTTTAGCTTAATCTGATCAGCACCTCAAATCCTTTTGAATGTAAGCAGGTTGTCAACCCTAAATAAATAGAACTGTACCCACTGCCAGCCTGGCTGTAGGTCTCCTGTCAAAGACAATGATCTACAACCTGTTCTGTATGGTGTGGCCACTGTGACGGCCTCCCTGGGCCCCAAGGGGAGCTGTGACTGCATGCCTTTGAAAGCTGTGAGTGCCCTGGGGAGAAATAGAGTGTTCCAACATTTTGCTTTTTCAAACAAAAATGTTTGAAAAACTGCCACAGGGATGGGCAGTATCATACACTTTCTCATCAATTTAACCAGATATGCCAATTTCTGTCCCCTTTTGCATGGAAGGTTGGGTGAAAATTAGTTGCAGTAGTAAGACTCAACCCCTTAACATATTCTTGAGACACAAGCTCCATCCAACCAATCACCCAAATGAGAAAGTTGGTGATAGTTCTGAAGTTTTCCCTCTCTTTTGTGCCCCTAAAACAATCACTTGACCAGTTCCATAACTTCTGTCATCTAAACCAGTGGGTTTTCAAGGCTAGATGCATATGAGAATCACGTGGGAAGCTTTTAAAAATACTGATGCGTAGGTCCAACCATCAGAGATTTGGATTCAATGGTCTTTGTGTGGGACCTGTGGATCAGCATTTTAAAAATGCTTCTGAAGGAATTCTAATGAGCAGCCAAGACTGAGAACTGTTTGTCTAGACCATACAGCTTAAATCAATCTTACCCTGTCTATAGATTCTACCAATTTTGTTTGGTTCATAGTTTCATTGTGCTACTCTTGGACCACTGCAATAGCCCCAGAACTGATTTCCCTGCCTGCTCTCTTGGGAGTCATCTGTGACTGATGCCTCTATAACACAAATTTGATACTTTTGGCCTTGTGACCTGAGGTTCCCCTTTCCATCATATGAAAATCTTTTTTTTAACCTGCTTAATGACAATCACTAACATTTGTTAAGGGCTCCCTGAATGCCAGGCTGTGCCAAGCATAAACATTTCACTTGATCCTTACACCCACCCATTGAGATAGTAGCATTATCACCACTTAATAGAGGACATTGAGATCTAGATAAGTAAGCTGTCCAGACTTAGAGACTGCATATGATGGAGGCAGAACTTCAATATAGGTATATCTGTGCTCTTAAACATTGAAATGTTTTACCTTTTGTTCAGTTCAGGTTAAAGGTGATTGAACAAAGACAGAAGTGCATATCCTCATCTTCCAGAGACTCTACTGAAATATTCAAAAGGATAAAAAAGGTTTATACTTGCGAGTTCAAAGAGAGTAGAAGAGAGGACATGAGTGGATAAAATATTTCGACCATATTTTGAAAGACAACAAAAGAATAGAGGAGAGGTGACTGCAGGAGCTGGACTGAGGATGCCATACCTTAAAGGATGAGCAGGGAGCTATCAACGAGGAGACAGTAGTTAGAGCCATAGAATCCTGAAGCAGCTCAGGTCTTAAGAAACCTGATACAGCAAAGCACGGGGTGGGGGGTGGGGGACAGGAAGGGGGCTTTCGGGAGAGGTTCTGAGGACCAGTGGAGGAGATGAGGCTCTGGATTCCGGGACAACATGCACAGCAAAGGCCACGACTTAGGCATAGGGCTGACAATGGGGAGACTAATTGAAAATCTCCATACAGAATCCTCAGAATCCTCTGTGTCTGCCCTCTCCCCAGCTGTACAGTTCCTGACCCTGGATTGTGAATACAATGTGGCAGCTTCACTGGCAGTGGCCACATGCTCCTTGAACCAGCCCACTTCTGAAACTGTTGTTCTTAATGACGAAGTGGCTATGTGCAGTGGATATAAATGTACTGTAAGATTCTTGGTTCAGTATTAGGTTCACTTTAATTTATTTATGCTGAAAGTTATGTTGCTTCCCTTCCTGGACCTGTTTCCAGTCCCATTTTATGTTCCCCTTTGGGGTTTGCTTTGTCTGTTTTTGTTTTCTGATTGTCACTTGATGTCACAGCATTTTAAAAGGGTGACAACCAACTCAGGAGATAGTGATCACCTTGAGCTTTTTTTTTTTCTTCCCCCAAACCCAAGTTGGGCTTTAGTGCACTGCCAGGAGCAGGCATATGATAAGGAGCAGGTGGTGCAGGCTGTGAGAGCCGACAGGGAGGGGTGGGCTCGTGTTCATGGTCCGGGCTGAGTGGGCACCACTACCTTCCCCCCCAACACAAAATGGCGTGCTAAGGCCTGCAGCGGCCCCTCCCCTGGACTATGAAGGCCCCAACAGAAGGGTCTGGAAGCACTGAGAGAAGAAGGCGGGGTTAGGGGAAGTGCAGCCAGTGTTGGAGGTGGCCAAGGAATGTTCTTCCCCAGGACGTCTGGAGCCAGCCAGTGGTCTTGGGAGATGGAGGGGAGAAGTAGTGAAGAGAGAGGCCCAGGGCCTGGCCCTTAGGGAACCAGAGTTCCTAGACTGTGGGGGCTTGAGCCAGCCTTGAGCAGAGGGCAGTGCCAAGGATTTTGAAGATGCAGGCAGTTCCTTAGTGAGCTGGTCCAGTCCTCAGGGTGTGGAGGGCTTGGCCTCCTTGGGATGACAGGAAGGAAGATGGGATGACCCATCCTAAGGAGGGAAAGCAGAGGGTTGCCTCCCCCACCTGGCCCCACTAAGTCAGTTCTATATTATTGGTGTGGTCCAGTACCTGGGAGCTGTGAGCATTGCCCCCAACAGGAAACAGCTCTCATAGAGAGTGGGGTAGAGGTGCCAGCAGTTGGTCTTGTAGATGCCCAGATAGGTATAGATGTCAGGCTTGCAGATGAGCAGACACATAACTCCTGCCACGTGGATGGTCATGAGCAGTCCATGAAATTGTCTGTGTATACATAGATGAAACTAGCACCCATTCTCTTTGGCCATTAGGCTCATCTTGGCTACCTGAAGTCGGCCTTTGACCAAAGCCCAGGCAATGCCAGTCTAGGAGTGGTCCAGCTTGAAGGCAGGTGCCAGGTGCATTAAGCTACTTGCTTAACGAAGAGCATATGATGGGTGATAGCCAGCTAGCACAGGGTACTTGGTATGAAGTGCTGCCTATTGTTCTGCAGAACCTCCCAGGCTGCCTCTAAGCCTTGCAAGTCACCCAAGGTGGGTGCCCTACAGGCCCAGAGTTGGGGGAGGTGTGGTCCCCATAGCTGGTAATTTGGGATGGTGGGTATTTGGCTAACCAAGTACTCAACTTGGCAGTGGGTTTGGTGCAGGTGTCAAACAGCAGCCAGGAGCCCATGTCAGTCACCGAGGCTTCAGCAGCCAGGTGCTCAGTGGTGAAGCCATCCTCATGACTGCTTGGAGACTTCTCTTTGTGCTCCGCACCTGGCTCCACCCTCTGACCTTCATTCCACCCACGATGCATGTGAAGCAACTCAACTAGCAGAAGCTGCCATCCAAGGTGGCCCAAGAGCACCATTCCATGTGTGCCTCCCTGAGCAGCCTGGGCTCTGAGGGGTGAAACCCTACTTCTCCAACATCAAGCAGTTCTTTTCCTCCCCCATGCCAGGAAGGAACCCAAGGAAATCACTCTTCTTGACTACAGAACAGCGTGAACTTGAACATCTTCCTGAAGCAGATTAAGTGCTCCAATGAGGAGGTAACCATGATGATCCAGGCTGGACACTGCCATGTTTGACGTGGAGTTGCTCAGACAGCTCCTGAAACTCTTTCCTAAGAAGCATGAGACTGAAAACCTGAGGTCGTTCATGGAGGACTGCGTCAAGCTGGCTGATGCTGACCATTTCTACCTCCTCCTGCTGGGCATTCCCTGCTACCAGCTGCTGATGGAGTCAAAGCTGCTGTGGGAGGTGTAATACCAGACACAGCTGTAATACCAGACACCAGAGCCTACTCACCAGACAGAAGCCAATTCTGAATATCAGAAACTTCCTCAATGATGGCAGCCAAACTGGGAACATGGCTGACTTCAAGATTAGCTCATTGCTGAAGCTCATGTAGATCAAGTCTCAGCAGGGCCATGTCATGCTGCTCCGCCATGCAGGAGGGGAAGTGGAGAAGAGTCACCTGGACCTCCTGCAGCTGCACCTGGACCTGGAGCTGGTATCCCTGATCAACCTTGAGATTATCCAGTTGGAGGCCAGCACAAACCTGAAGAAGCTTCTGGAGGCAGAGTGGAAGGTGTCCATCTCCCTACATGACATGCAAGAGCATTATGCTGGTTCCCTTCAGGTCAGCAGCTTCCAAGGAGTTGGATGAAGTTTCAAAGCCATCAAAAAGAAGAAGTTGGAGCTAGTTGACTACTTGTGTGAGGACCTCCACAAGCTCTCCTTGGAGGATATGTTCAGCACTATGAAGACCTTCCAGAACCTCTTCATCGGTACCCTGAAGGAGAACAAGGATGGGAAAAAGCTGGAGGTAAAGGCAGTGAGGAGGAATAAGCAACTGGCAGCGGAGGAGACTCGGCAGCCAATCAGCGAGAATGGGAAGCCTGTCAGGAAGGGCACCGGGAAGCAGGAGGAGGTGTTTGTCTTTGATGCCTTGCTGGCTGACATCAGGAAAGGCTTTCAGGTGAGGAAGACGGCCCACGGCCAAGGAGACATGGAAGAGGGCAGACAAGGCTGCCGCAGGATATCACCCAAGCCCCATCCCTGTCCAGGGACAAGGAGCCTGTGGCCACCTGGGACCCCATAGGGGCCCCCAGAACCCTGTACTTCACAGCCAGGTCTTGATGCTGTGGCACTGTGTGATCCCTGGGGCTGGGACCTCATGGACACTGCTCCACCCAGCCCATAACCCCGTGGGTGCATGGATGCCGGCCATCAGCTTGGCATGTTTGGGGAGACCAGTTTGCATTTGTGAACACAGGTAGATTTCCAGACAGGTCAGAAATATGAGAAAGGAATTGCATTCATAAAATAAGAATAGAATGCTATGAAGAAGGAATGACCAAGACAAGAAAATAAGACAGAGACTTTGGAAATCAAAAATATCATGCCCAAATTAAAGATTCAATAGAGGGGTTAAATGATAAAGATGAGAAAAATCTTTCAGAAAACAAACAAACAAAAAGATGAGAAGAAGAAATAAAAGATAAAAATTTAAGAGACTCTGAGGATCAATCCAGTTGGGAAATCCTACCTCTGACTAAAACATGTCTTAGAGAGAAAGCAAGAGCTCGGAGAGAACTGAGGGTAGAAAATTATCACAGAGAAACCACAACAAAATTTCCCAGAACTGAAGGATGCTGGTGTTCCATCTTGTTCTTAGTTCAAGAAATGAAACAGACCCCCTCCAAGACACATCATTAATAAATTTCAGAATACTGAAAACAAAGAGAAGATTTTTAAAAAATTTTAGAGGGAAAAAGGGTTATATACAAAGGATTGAGAAAGAAGCTTCCCACTAGCAAACCAGTCTTCCCAATAGCAAGCCACATGCCAGAGTGAAATGGAGCAATGCTTTCAAAACCTAGAGAGAAAAATAGATTAATCTAGACTTCCATACCCAGCCAACATATTAAATACGTGTGATGTTGGCACAGAAACATTTTTAGACATGTAAGAACTCCCATGTAATCTTTCTTAGGAAATTACTAGAAAATATGTTTCTGCAAAATAAAGTCATAAACCAGGAGATAAGTAAATGTAGATTGTGGAAACAGTGGAACCAACCCAGGTAAGTCATGAATAGAGGTTCCTTAGTGACAACTGTAGCAGGTACAGAGAAACAATCCTTGATTGGAACAGGAGGAAGGAGGATTCCAGAAGTATCATTGTGAATGGCGCCAGGTGCATGCTGTGAAAGCTGGGTGCTGCACCAGGAAGCTCAGTCCTGTGTTTCTGGGAGCAGTGAACACCGCATATCAGAGGCTCACTTACCTGGAGAAAGCAGTGCCACACACATACACATACACACACACACAAACACAATTTCTTTAATACTAAGCTGCCTGGAGAAAAATTAAACTGGGCAGTAAAATACAGAAAGATGACTGAATGGCTGTGAGATCTGAAAGATAGTGGTCCCTCTTTTTTAAATCTTAGCGGAAGAAAAAACAAAATGTTTACACAGACATTAAAACAATAGTTTGGTAAATAAGTTAATTAAAAAAATACTCTTTTTTGCTTTTAGATAATAAAGCAACTGGGTCTATAAAATAATAAAGAGAGATACCTTATTAAAACTGATTGAATAGGAAATAGAGACTTAAGAATATAATTTTAAGTAACCAGCAGAAATCTTGAAAAGTATATTCATGAGGATGATGGTGGGAAATGCATAGGTCAGTTAAATTTAATATCTCAGAATAGGAGGTTGATAGACAATGTTTAAGGTTGGTTGAATAATGAAATAGCAATATATGCATATTATTTAGCAATATAGAGGAAACTGCTAGAAGAATTCAAAACAGAAAGTTAAAAATGGTTGCCTCAAAGCTGAAACCACTGCACATGTATACAATTAAATCAAACAATTAAATAGCATGTAGGCTGGAGACAGCAAGGTTTCTTACTGTTGGAGTGGGGTATCTACAGATAAACAAGGGGAGGAGGCTAGAATGATCTAAGTGGTGATGGATTAGAATTGGAGACATTCATTTCCAATAATATTTTACTATCATCCCATGAATTGCAAACAATGTACCATTCTGATGTAAGATAATAATAATAATAGGAAAAACCGGGTGTGGGGTATATGGAAAATCTATACTATCTTTGCAACTTTTCTGTAAATCCAAAACTACTCTAAATAACCAGTTTCTTAGATAAAAAGAAGAAAAGAAGAAGGAATGAAGGTTATGAGGGAGAAGCAGAGGATAGTGGCTTTTCATTATAATCCATTTTGACAATTGAATTTTTTAACCATGTGCATGTATTATTCTGATAAAAATATCTAAAAATACATATCGCCCCTTCTCTTTGCTTGTGCTGTTTCCTCCTGCTGGAATGCCTTCTCGTCTCTGCCAAGTGACATCTTTCTCAAATCCTTGAGATCTAGGTCAAATGCCAATGCCTCCGTGAAGTTTGCATCAGTTCCCTCAAGCAAAATTTATCCCTCTGCCCACCAAGTAACCCATGCATTTTGTGAGCAGTGCTATTATCGCAGCCCTATTTGTTGAATTTTTTTTTTTTTTTGAGTGCTTGGGCCAGGACTTGAATCTGGCTTATTCTTTTTTTCTTTCTTTTTTTTTCTTTTTAATTACACAAGCAGGCACCAGGAATGGAACAGGGGTCTCCCACATGGCAGGTGAGAACTCTGCCACTGAGCCACCGTGGCCCGCCCCCGGTTTATTCATTTTTATGATGTCCCCGGTGATCATGTAATTCGTGGCCTAGAATAGATACTAATGAAATATATATTGAGTTAATGACTTGGAAAAATGAATCAACGAATCAATGACTGAATATATTAATGGGAAGTGCAATCTATCAGAGGGCCACAGGTTTACTCTCAGCATTCTTTAGGTCAAAGAAGGAGGAGGGAAATGTACCCAGTATTCCTGGGAAATACAAATGTTTTAAAGTCTTAGTCTGAAGGTGAGATCAGATCATGAAAATTACCATCCTGACACACACAAAAGAAGGAAAAACTGGTCCCCAAACATTGGGCTTATCTGCTGAAGAAAAGAGTGGATGATTTTCATAGAAGCTAAACATACAACATTCATAAAATACCCATAAGAGAACAAGATAATGTGTGTATGACAACTGTGAAGAAAATGCATAGTTTTGTTGTTTAAAATACCAGACAATTACCTACGGCAATTAATTACATAAAATATATGTTGAAAATATCTGTGCAATTAAACTCAATGAATCAGGCAGAGTATTCAACAGACTCAAACAGGAAATGGCTGTTTAAATAGCGTTTCAAAATCCTGCTTTCCCCGATCATGTATTTCTGTAACATCTGACTGTGCATTTCTCACGGACTAAAATTCAAAGTTTGTTTTTTTTTTTTTAATTTGCATATGGGCAGGAGGCACCGGGGATCGAACTCCAGACCTCTAGCATGACAGGTCGGAGCTCTGCCTGCTGAACCACGGCAGCCACCCTAAAATTCAAAGTTTTTAGCACGTATTCTCCGCCAGCCACTGAGCGCCAGGCTGGAGAGAGGCAGTGCCTAAAGGACCATTAATTAAGGATTTCACTATTATTCTCTCTCTGGGTATGAGCTCCCCTGACCCCAATCCATAACGTGAGCTCCAAAGTATGATTTTCAGACATTCAAAATCAAACCCCTTTTCAAGAATGCAGCATGTACAAAAATGGGAGATCACCTGCGCGATGTGCAAATTCATGCTAGTAGGTGCTTAGCATGGCCTAGGAACAGTTTCTTGCTCTCTCTCTCCTTTTTTGTTCCTTTTCTCTATATACTTGTTTTTCATCTTGGTTTCCTGCTCCCTGCTGCCTCTGGATTCTGAATCCTGCCATCTCTGCGGGCAACAGAGAGGACTTCGGAGCCTGCTCCTTCTGCTAGGAAACACCTCCCACACGAGGGCCCCAGAAGATACCTGGATTTCCAGTGGAGAAGAAACACTTTTTTATGCATCATTATGCTTTCTAAGAAATACTGCTTTTTAGTCCTTTTCACCGTCATTCAAGCGGCCCTAAGAACAAAGCCTGGGAAGAGAAAATCATCTGTAACACAAATGTCAGATACAAATTTAGAGTTCAGAAGATAAGAGGCAGTGATGCAAACTTACAACCCTGGTTTCCAATTGTGCTTAGAGTACAAAAATATGTGTGGGTATATGACTCAAAACATAAATGAAAAGTAAACATGGACAATGTTCAGCTTCGAAAAATTGTAAAGATATTCAAACTCTAGTAAATTAGTAATACCACCTATCCTCAGTAAACTAGAAATGATAAAATGTGATAGAAATTTGGATTTGGCAGGGCTAAGGGTTAAATAATTTCATTCAAATGGTGTAGATATATTGAAAATTAGAGAACTTTCTGGAGATAATACGGTTATACACATTAGAATGATCAAAACTGGTCATTGCCCTGATAATCCCATGTTTAACAATATATTCTAATATATATACATATGTATTCTAGAGAAATACTTGGACAAAAGAAATGCTTTTCAAGATGTTTTTTACTATTCTATTTGTAGTGACCAAAACACACACACACAGAGACACAATAAAATAAAATAAAACAAACTGGAAATTATATCCTGTAATTGGTAATATAGATGTAATTGGTATATTGATTCAGTTCTTATCATCAAATTGGTAGGTATGTGAATTATAAGGATGTGAGAAAGTCTATTTTAAATAATGTTAAGTGAAAAAAATGAACACGCACAGCAATTAAAATTCTGGCTGCACAATTTTAGGAATATAGTCACATGAAATTGAATATCGAAGGAGGTCTTAGACGCTTGTAGATACTGGATATTTAGAGATGAGGGATATTTTAGTTTTTGTTTGGTGATAAATTTAAATGATATTTTAGTTTTTAATGTAATTGTTTTATGTTTGCTTAACTTTTACTGTAATGTTGATTAAATATAATTTAAAACTATAGATTTGAGGCACTGGCCGAGACAGAAAGTTATCCCTAACATCTTTTCTCTTCTTCTTCCTTAGTGACAGGACTTCTCATTTTCAGCTGTGCACAGAGTCACATGCAATGAAGATGGTATTTTTCAGGCTCCTTTGGATTTAGGTGTAATTAGGTGTCAGAATTCCAATAAATAAGGTGTAAGAAGGTGCATTATGATTAAGTGGCCTTAAAGGATGATGGGCCTTCTCCGCCTTCTACTTTCAGCTCTCCAGTATGCAGGTATGATGGCTGGACCTTCTATGGTGATGTTGGTTCATGGTGCAGATTAGAAATGCTGAAGACAGTGAAGCAAGAAGAAAGACTCCTGCTTCCAGAGATACAAAGAGAAAGACACCTGCTTGCAGAGATAATGTGGAATACCACTTCAGTGCTAGCTGCTGAACTCTGGAAATTTTACTTAAGAGAATAAAATCTTGTGCTCAACTGCTGTTAATTTGGGTTCTCTTACTCCCAGACAGGTAATATGATGGTCTTGGTCAATTAACTTAAATCTGTATACTTCGTCACTTAATTTTAACAAGGAGGAGTTGGACTAGATCATCCCTAAATTTTCTTGCTGATTAAACATTTTTTTAAATCTAAAGTGGGTATTTCCTGTTATATGCCAATGAATGAGTAGAATCCTATTTTCAAGATTTATCAAGAAGTGGTTTTGTTATTTTTTATTACTTTCTTCTTGAAACAGAAGTAATACAAGCTCTATGCCAACTCACTGCCCTCCCCCTATGTGGGACATGACTCCCAGGGGTATAAATCTACCTGGCAACATGGGACAGGACTCCCAGGATAAGCCGGGACCCAGTATATGGGAGTGAAAATGCCTTCTTGACCTAAAAGGTGGAAAAGAAATGAAACAAAATAAAGTCTCAGTGGTTGAGAGATTTCAAATAGAGAGGTCATTCTGGAGGATCTCCTTCTCCTTCTCCTCCTCCTCCTCCTCCTCCTCCTCCTCCTCGTTCTTTTCACCTCC